>JASKGO010004220.1:0-11525 GCA_030556065.1 Holobus sp. GC000080
GTTATTGTTTAGTAACAAACTTTTTTAATTGTGTTTATAAACAATGTTATTATTTACCATGTTTAATTAAATGATAAATTTAATTTGTTATACCGAGCGTTTCTTAAGAAAGGTAGGGCGGCATATGGACTAACCAAAAATTGCTTTATTTTTATTTTTTGTAATCTAAATTTAAGCTCTTGGAAAGAATTTTTTTTTAAATTATTTTCATTAAAACGGAAATAATTACTACCACGTATACTTTTTAATGGGTCTTACACTTCCGGTAATTTTTTGCAAGAAACAATTTCGTTCGTATTATTTAGCCAGTTCAAAAAATTTTAAATTTAGTATATATTCTTGAAAAAAAGTTTTTTGGAATTTTATAAATTTTAATAGGTAATTTAAGAAATTGCTATGAATCACAAAAAACACTTAATAATTTTTTTCATATAAGTAATTTCATTCAATACATAAATTTTATATAAAATGATACCAAATTATATTCCGAATTTTAATTATATTGTTTATTGCAATCAATTATTATTATTACAGGAAAAAATTGAAATTCTCGGAAGATACATTGAAATATTTATCAATATCAGTAAAAGTCATTAAAGTTATTATTAATTCCGTTATCTCAAGTTAATAATTTTTTATGTAATTACGATTAAAAATAAATAATCTGTAATTTATTGTTAGTATTCCAAATGAGTCATACCTAATAATAAATGCGGAAAAATGATTGTAAAACTTCTTTAGTCTATATTTAAGAAAGCATTAAATTTGAATCATGAAAGTGCATGTTTAGAAAGAGCTTATCCAGCTTAGTGAAAATCGTTTAATGATCATTTAAAATGTTTTCCCATTTTCCATATTGCTCCTGGGCTCTGCATTAAACTGACTTTATGACTACCTAATTACCATGAGTACTTTTGAACTTCTAATATTAAATGCTAATTTAAAAATACATTTAAATTATTAATTAAATCTAAATATATTCAAAACATCAAAAGTAACAAAAGAATTTATTTACAAATTCAAACGAAATGACACATAAACATAAATATTTCCTAATTTTAAAGCCACACAATCCGTGTAGAAGTGAAATCAAGCATTAAAAGGCTTTCCGATGCCGAGTAACAGAGCAATAATGCGCGCAACAAAAGCGGATAAAGCGAGGGTCCTTCATGTGTCAAGAAAAAGAGCGGTTAATTGAAAGCGCCTCATCCACCCACGCACACATATGCATTCGCAACAAGTGGCATTTGAATCCGGAGAGACAAGTATCCTTCGGATTTCCCGACATGCGCACCTAACGGCGGCATTCGGCGGCCCATACGCTCGTAACGCTAAACATTTCGCTGCTCGAAATTAACGATTTCCTTCGATAGCAACTAATAAACGGCCGCGGTTAAGATACGGGCAGTGAGAGTGGTCCAAGCACACAGTGTCGCGCCATGCGTTTCCATCCGAGTGCTCCAGTATCGGTCACCCACGTACCAGCTGCTGCCTTAGCGACCCATTTCCCATCTATTCGCCTCTTCACCTTCGCACGCCGGCCCGAAATAATGCTCCGCGCAAAGAAACACACACCTCGAGCCTAATCTTGCCGCAGCGGTAATTCGTAATTTTCCAAATAAACCTCTCTTTCGTATACAAATTTGCCTCCGCTATCTGAACAAACAGTAGATGTAGAAAAGAAAACCGATCGGTGGAAGTGGGGTATTCGACGGAATTATTACATCGCGCAATAGGAGATATTTACGTGCCGAGCGATGTAACGCCGCAGTTAAAAGTATCTGTATACATATTACATATTTGGAATAAAAGAACAAAATCGACTGAACATTAATCGATTGCAGTGCGACAACGGCAAGCAAAACTTTATTGAAACGAATGTTGTAAGAAGCAATTGTCTTTGGCGGTCAAAGTGCGCCGCGGGACCGAATCGATGTCTAAAAATAAAACGTAGACTTTTTGCCAATAAACATTGCGAGTAGTTTTCGCGCCTGTTTGAATGCGTCCGCGAAGGACTTGACTTGATCAGCGGTGATGGATGCGACTGATGCACCGAAGTTTCCGCAGGACGACGGGAAAACGTTCGCCAAGACGCCGGTGCCGCTCTCCAAGTCCCCGGCACAGTCGCCCAAGTCGCTCATGAGGAACATGACGCAGACGGTGATTGTCTCGCTTAATGAGACTGTCACGCATCATATTACTTACGGTATGTGCCCTTATCAATTACCGATTTATGCTACTAATTGTCCTGATAAATTCGATATTTATTACGAGTGTACTCGCTGCTTGGAAATATTATAGAAACACAAACAAATATTTCATTAAATAGCTAACAGTTATAAATATGCTAGATAATGTTAAGTAATTATGGGTAGTGTTCAAAAATTTGATTGCCGTGGCCTCGGGTATCATTTTCGTTGTTTACAATTTGTTATTGCTTCAAAAAAAAAAAGGAAAATGCTTAGGTTACTTGATTATAAATATTTAGGTACGAAATTTTAGGTCAAGGTTTGAATAGTTGGTTGCCTATGGTAAAAGTGGGAATTTTTATTATTTCTTTTTTGCAGGGCTGGAATTGTTTTATTTGTTTTGCGTTAGTAATTAAAGTCGATATACCGTTTTCTGCGAATTGCCGGTTATTGATTGGGAATTTTAGGAAAACGCCGATAAGGATATTGATTTTTTTTTACAGTTTCTACATGTAAGCTGTAAAATTTCAAAAATTAATAAATAAAAATATACATTTTTAATTCACTAATAAATACATGAAACTACTAAAAATATAAATATAATTGGTTTCTGATAAATTAATATTGATTGAGTTTGTTCATAATAATAAAATAAAATATACAATGTATGTTTTTTTACAAATAGTTTTTTTCTTACCTATCAAAGCAAATAGCAATAAATTTTCGATTTTCTTTTAATAGTGGCATAAAAAATGTCACTTTATGCAGTTTACAATTTATGAAAAAAAAAATTGTTAAATAAATAAAAGTTGAAAAAAGAAAATGTCAAAAAGTTTATCTAAAATTCTTAATAAATTGTAAAAACCGGATTAAACATAGAAACTAGTAATAAATCAAACTTAGCCTAAATATTTGGATGCGTTTTTTTTAAATTCTCAATGTAATTTATTTATAATTAGGCACTATGCTTTGTTTCACTTTAATTAATAATCTTATCTTAGTTTGCCCCTATAAATACTTAGTAGGAAAAATGTAGATAACATGACTTACTAACATTTTTTTTTGTTTAAACATTTTTTTTAAAGCCAAATGAACTCAATTATTAGTTTTTTAAAGTACAAATAACCCACTTAAATCATTTCAAAATTGTGAGAATTATTATTGTTTTATTATATTACTAATGAAATAACTAGTGAAATAACAATTTCTTTGGCGCCTATCAAGCGATCGGAAAACTATATATTTGCATTTGCTTGAAGAAAACAATGGTTCCAAGAAGCAATAAATGGAAAAACACGCTTTGCCGTAATTAGAATTCGTTTACCGGTAATAATCGCCTTATGGAAATACATATTCGAACCTTGGACTTTAATTGTTAACTCAATACAACATATACACTACATATTATTTGCTAATGGCTTCTAAATTTTACCGCAACCAGTTCTGCTAACACTATCGCAAACTCCAATCAAAAGCGCAAATTCTCGCAGTAATGGTTTTTTAATTAAAGAGCCAAATAAAAGTGCAATTAACGATGTGTACGAATGATAACAGTCTAGCAAACATAAACAAAGCGTTCCATTTGTTTTTATAAACATTTATAATATGCTTGTTTCGTTACACTCGAACAAAATCAAACAATTTGAATTATTATTATTGTTTAGTAATGAACAGCAAACATTTTTGAAAGTGTAATGGATGCACCACATACTAATAAATTAACGCCTACACAATCAGTCTCCTACACTTTAGGCATTCCGTCCGCCATTTTGTTTCTAATTATTGTTAAAGCGCAATCCTAAATACTAACAAAGTAACAAATGATCGATTGTATGTATGTTTGTGTGTGTGTAATGAGTACGAATTCTATTGAACATGAATAAATAAAAAAAAAACGAATTTTGATTCGATTGTTGCTCGTAACTGTACCCGTGGAAAAAATTAATGCTTTTGCCAGCCAGCTGATTCCCCCTCTGCAAGCAGCCGAAGAAGCGCTCTCCGAAAGAACAGCCGAAGAGCAAGCAGTAATAACAGCAACAACAAAACAACAGTTATTGCGCCGAAGCTCGCTGGGTGGTTACTACAATAAATTGCATTGTTGTATATTGACGGTGGCTGGATGCGATTTGTGCGGGCCAAGTTGAACAAAAACAACTCATTAATTAAACGGCAATGATCTGTTTTTCGGAATTGTTGTTGAGTAAGTTTTCAAGCATCGGGCCCACGGACGGGAATTTACCACTGAGTAGGGATAGAGAGCGTGCGCCTGGTCCCCACCGTTGGGAATCCACATGCAATATGGTCGGTCGAAAGTAGCGATCCAAGTTGAAAACCTCAGTCAGTAACCGTTGAAATTGCGTCGCGTGTGGGCTTCTCTACACACTCAGTCCTCCGTGATGAACCCACTATCTTGTGTTGTTATTGTTTAGATTGTCGTTATTAAGTAACCCACCTGGAGTGGATGCGAGTGACTTTGCAACAGCAATTCGCAAATCGAAGAAAGTTTCCGCGAAGCTTGCTGCCTTGATTATTGCATTATCCAGTGTGAACTTTGAAGTGTTTTAACCTCAATCGGTTGTTGAGACTTTGAAACTTGTGTGTTGTCGCTAGTCAGTTGGATTCTTGTTTTGGGAAAATGTGCGCCGACCCACTTGGAAGGACAAATTTGAATTTGAACAGTTAGCTTCTTGCCGTGTGCAATATTATTATTGACGAGTGGAGCGGTTAGCAAAGACTTTCTTTAAAGATGCGTTGCCACAAGAAGACCAAAGAGAGCGGATTTTTCGAAGGCGACTTCGATGCCGACATGGGCAAGGCGCTAAAGAGGACCAAAATTTGTGATAGGATCGAGTACACGCAGGAGGAACTCGAGACACACATAAGGCCCACCAGTCGCTCCGACAAAGGTTCGTAGAAGACCTTTAGATTATTTATATAATTTATATTTGTTATTTGCTCGTTTCGGTTGCCGAGCGTTTTTTAAATTTATTACCACCGTAATGATAATCCGAGCACGCAATGCCGAAGGGGCAAATCCTCGAAACGCCGTCAACTGCTGCCGCAGGGAGGGTAAATTTGATATAAAATAGGGGCTCCAACTGTATGTTGTATGCATGTGTACGCTATGCGACAAGGGAAATATTGCCCACTAATATACAATACAGTCATGCAGCTCAACTTTTCGTTATCGGCTAAGTTCTGTGCGTGATGTATCCGGAATTCAACGAACTCCACGCGCAAGTCTTTCGCCCAGAAAATTATTTTTTTTTGCGAAACTTCAAAATTTCCCAATTGGCACAAAGTAAAGCGTTGTGCACAAAATGGAAAACCGATCGTTTACTTTCTAAATGAGCAGAACATTTTCGTAATCGCTTCATTAATCCGTACACATGCTTTGTACAGGTCGAATTGTGCTTTAGTAATTTTTTTTCTCTTTTCATTATTTTTTAAATTGTGAAAGTAGCGAATTTCGCAATCGCCGAAAATTTCTCCAAAGTTACCTCTTGTATTATACTTTTCTTAATTAATTAATTAGTAGTAAACAATGAGCAGAGTAGTCGGAGCGAATTCCTTGTGCCAATTTAAATAGGTGCCAGCCATGATTATTAATAAGTAGAGCTTCTTTATTGAGTTTCCCACATGAGTGGAATCAGCTGTTCGTTGAATGTAATCAACATGGCCGCCATTATGGAATTCTGTGGCACACAATATTCACTTATCGCCTTTTCCGCTTTCGAGCGAACGGCAGAAGGAAAATACACGACGTGTTACGGCTTTCCCCAGTCTTTACAACAAATTGTTTATCCGAAAACTAATACCCGTTGCCACCACCACCACTGCTGCAAATCCACCGAAGCTCTTTATCTCTGTTGCATTTATTGTTTATTGTTAATAATGCGCACAGAAAACGGACCAATGCATTTTACACACGTTGCATATCGCTTTTTATTATCTTATCAAAATGTTTATAATATTAACAGTAATTATTCCACATACACAATACAAAACTTTTTTTTTATTGTTTTTGAAATTTCTCCAATAAACCTCTTAAATTTTAGTTTCAACTTCGTTTATCTTTTTTACTTTCATGTAAAGTTAAAAATAATAATAAAGAATGTAAAAATCACTAATTGCTGGAGACTCTTAACCGATAAAAACGGTAGTTGATTGCTCATTATTAATTAGAAGGTTAGATAGTCCATAAAAGTGATTCCAAAAAAGAAAAGCCAATAATATTGATTGTTTATTTAATTCCTTGTTCGTATACATTGAAAACCTTGGTTGCGAAGGTGTTCGTTTTATCTCGCCACAATAGAAATGGTATTTTAAGATGGAGCTAGATTTATTGACGGAAAATATTATACAAAAGTAGAAAAGCTTCAATCTACATTAAACTTTGATAATATTTGATTGATATTTTAGTAATGCGCATGTGTTTTATGGTATAGATTAATGTAAGTGAACGAGCCATGTTCAAAGTGTGTCAATGTTTAGGTGCTGAGGTCATTTTGTGTCATATTTTGCTCGTTGCGTGGTTCTTAGCCACGCCATCCTTCACCTGAGTTCTCCTTACTTCGTGGAGATCGCCTTTTCGGAGAAATCTTGCTTTCCGAGAACTTATACTTTTTCCATAAACAAACTTGGTAGTTTTTGGCATCTGAATGCATTTCTTATCCTATACCTGTAAAATCGTTTTGGGTTTCATGCAAAATTTAATTGCTACTTTTTTGTGCTTTTGCATTTGGAAATCGTAATTATCATTTTATAAGATTATTTAATATGAGCGACGATGTAATTAACATTTAGTTTAATTATTCCACAGGTAGTAAATTCATTAAAAATGAAGCACAAAGGAATTGCGTACGCGCTGGTGAAATCTTTAACTGCTTATAAGCTTTCAAAGTGAATGTTCCTTTCGGTTTTGTCTGTATCCCATCCATATAATTGTAATTTTCAACCAAATGAACAGAATTGAATATTCTGTAACACGGTATGTTTCTAAACTGGTGTTGCCTTCACCAAAATTTTTGCAGAATTCCGTTCTCAATGAAAAGCCTAATCTTTATTGCACCAACTGTTAGTTTTATTGCAAATTCGGTACTTTTGCGAAGTTTACCTGAGGGCTTCAAGTTTTTATTCTATTCGCCTTTTTTTATATTTCACTTTGCATTTACACGGCATTGTAATGTAGGACAGTCGGGATAGGTCGCCATTTAATCGGTCGTAAAAATTATTGCCTTTTTTACAGTGGAGCGATGAAAGCTTTTAATGAACATATTAGCGAATTAACGATCGCATGGCATTTGCCAATTTTCTGCGAATTATATAATAATTCACTAAATTTGCGCTTCTAAATGCACACACACGCACACAAAAATTGCGATTGTAAAAATGATATGCCAACAGCCACATAAACTAAATGGATGAGCTTCGTAGACAGTTTAAAGGTTTTTTCAATAATTAATATATCAATACCTTTGACCTTTTGCAAGTGCCACCTCTTTGTCAATTTCATTTGTAAAATGTATACATATTTTCTGCTCATTGATTGATTATATAAAATTGGAAAAAAAATCTATGGTTACACACGATTAGCGTTAACCAAGAGCAGTAATTGGCATTGATAAGGTTGTTTTTTTTTATCCGCGCGCTTCGTATGCGCGTTTCGAAATATCCTCCTATCGAGTGGATATAATGTGCAAAGTGTGGGCTTTTCGAAAATTTCACTGTGAGCGATATTAAAGGCTCTGACCCTTAACCCCCTCCGAGTGTTGTTTACTCTTGAAAAGCTTTTTACTTCGGACCAACAACCTACACATTTGTTTCGGCGCAAATGAAATGGGTGTGGAATAATATGTCAAAGCACCAACATTATCAGCATTGCAAATGATACGATGGTTATAGTCGATTTCTATAAACTACCCCCTGTTTGTACCTATTACCATTATTATTAATTAATATTATCGCTTTACGCTTGTCGCACTCGCATCTAATAGAAAAGCGCATTGCGAAACAACAGGCGAAAGGGTTGTAGTAGCTGTTGCTCGAACGTATCTGTTGTATATGTATATGTCGCAACAGTGGTAAGGGGTGAATGACTACCGGAAGTATAGAGCAGCGCATGAAAGCAAATTCGAGCCAGTAACCTTTCTTCTCTCCTTTTTCGCCTTCTTTTTCTCTCCGATCTATCTGTCTCGGTCTGTATGTATGTTTCTGTGAGTCTTTTGCTCCCTCCTTGAAATAACAACTTCGATATATTTACAGTGCGTTTCGTATTTTCGATAAGCACTCGGTGTACGGTTTAAGTATGGCCTCACTAGTAGCACTCATATCTACCATTTTATTTGGCCTGTTTTTCGTCGATTCCCGCACCGAATTCTTTCTTTGCGTTTTCGAAACCCGTGGCTTGTCAGCGGAAATGATTGAAACGTAACTGGAGATGGTGAAAATTGCGGTCTCTAGGGTCGCCCTACCGACCACTGTAATGTTTCATACTATATTGGTTAACTTTATCAGATTCGTTTCCGGTTTTAATATAGTAAATAAACATACTTAGGCGTTGCTCCTAACTGTTAATAATGCTTGGAATGTTTTAACATTAATATCATGTTATTTTAAACGACGAATACCATCGGTGGAATTATAAATTTCATAACGGTTAGGTAAAAGCTACAATTAGAGACCGATCATCGAAAGGTTGCAATCAATAGATGCGTACTAGCGGTGGCTAGACTGCTAGAGTTATGAACGGGGCGAATATTTGGATAGAAATGATTATTAATAAATGACCTGTATTCGATACCAATGGATTTTCCTTGATTTTATCCACAACCGTAATTACCGGAAACCGAGTATTAAATGTTAATTGTTAGCTAATAAATCCTTTTTTCTGATTTCAGTGAATCTGTCCGGAGTAGAACGGGTGGATATGTCTCACTTCGACCTGCTGAAAGTCCTTGGAACTGGAGGTAAGTTAAAAATAAGACTCAATGCTAGGAGGCCGGGAGTATTGCACCCCATTTGAAAAAGAAAAAATACCACGTAGTAGTTCATAAATTTCGTCTTGTTTCACCTACCTACCTGAGTGTCGGCTTTTCTAACCCCTCGGCCATGTGAATGTACCTTGAGGTGTTTTCCCCTTAGTAATTAGCAGTTTAACAAGTTTCAAAAGTTTTTGGGTATATTCATTCGATTTACATCGTTAAATTGCGGATTGCTTCTATTCAAAATCTGTGCGATTGTACATTTTGTTTAATAAATCAATAATTGATAAGGATTGCTTTCAAGTGTGATCTTCTAATTAATTCCAATAACGAACAGTCTAGAATTTCAAGTGGTTTTTGAAATTTTTTTAATATATATTTTTTGTTTGCAACAACGCATGAAATTTAAATTTAGACTTGAAAAATATTTACAAGGTTGTTATACGCACAATTATTATTTGCTTTTTTAATAGCAATTTTTATCAAATTGATAGTGTTCTTGAATTTAAATGTATTTCCTTTTTTTTAATGTTGGCTAAATTTATTTTTAAAAGTATTCCTAGACTGAGTAAAAAATAGAAAATTATATTTCTTACTGCTGATGTTATAATTTAACATTTTTATTTTCAAAATATTTTTGCAAAAATTTGTATAGTTCTCTTTTTTTAAGCTTCCTCAGTTAGTATAGTTAACTTCAATTACTCAAGTATTTATTTTTAATTTTCAATGATGAAGTTATTTGAAAACGAAGAACATTTTGTTAAATTTTGTTCAGAGTTGCTGTTTAAAATCTCAAAAAGACCTTAATCAATTCATATAAATTTATTTGATTTTATTTTGTTGCAGAATGTAATCATAAAATCGCCTTGCTTTTGACTTTTACTTAATTTAAGACACACATGATACACATGTAGCAATTGCTTAAATGGCAATAATTACGTTAATGACTAGTGATAACATTGAACTGGCGTATAAATCGCGTTGAAATTTTTTGATTTAATGTTTATCATCGTCCAAATTGGCATCCTAGAAGGTCACATCATTGAGCACTCATTATGAAACAGTCATACGGTTGTCCATAAACGACACTTGTTCCTTTTTTCTTCTCTTTTTCGTTTCCTTCATTTTTACTTTGGCCTGTAGGGGTACGATTCTTGGGATTGATGACGAGGAGCGAGTTTTTTTTTGTGGCGGTCATTTCGTTCGTTCGGTCACCCCCTTTGTGTGTGCGAAATTCAAATAATATTTATTATAAGAAAAGAAGTGAACGACCTGGGAGAAAGAGAGAAAAGCGTGCTCGGTTGTTGTTCGTCGGCTACACATTATACATTATTGTGAACAACTGAACAGGACTCCCCGAGACGAAGAGCAAGAGCACATTTAATGGGGATATAACTTCTTCTTCTGCCGCCTTTTACTTCTTTCCCATAAACTCGTTAATCGCCTTCACTTAATTACCCGTTTAAGTATGTTCTCTATGGTTATATCACAGATTCATACATTATTGGACACAAAAATTATTCCTCTTCTTTTTTTATTTAGTATTTACCTTGTCACTATTATTGTGCTCTCTCTTTATTTTTTCATTATTTTTATTTTTTTTAAAGCAACGTTCTTGATGCGCTGCCAATTTATTTTGCTAGACAAAGGCTCACTTTCGCTCAAATATTGCGTTTAACGTTTTCCAAGAGACATACAACTCTTTATTGTAGCTTATTTTTTACTTTTCGCTATTTATTTTTAAGCGAATGTTGCGAACTGCAACAACAAAAAGTTGAGAAAAATAAACTGGCTGTGTCACAAGAGAGAGACAGACACAAGCGTTCCCGCACAAATAAATCGTGTTTGTTCGTCTTGTTTGTTGTTTATTAGAGAGGTCCATTCGCATATTCTAATTACGAGGCAAGCGATAATGTTATATTGATCTCAATAATAACAATAAATTGCGAAACGACACCTCTGCGTGTAAGCATAAGCAAACCAAAGCGTAGATGATGATAATAATAAATGAATAGCTTAGAATAGCTCGGAGTAGCTCTAAAAATAAAAGGCCGCAAACGAAAACATCTAAGTGTTGCACCGATCACAACAAACTACTTAATGATTACTACTCATTACTTAAACTGGCGTCTAATAGTATGCGTAAACTGGTAAATAGAGTTTCGGTTATTTGGACGTCAAAAATTAATAAGTTCGGTTAATTATACCATAAAGGCCGGGCAATCGTTTTCAAGTAAATAAGTTGTTGTCTTTACGAAAGAAAGAAAAAGAGAGAGAGAGAGACAATAATTTAGAAGTATGTCTTTACGAAAGAAAGAAAAAGAGAGAGAGAGAGACAATAATTTAGAAGTAT
>JASKGO010004221.1:0-18869 GCA_030556065.1 Holobus sp. GC000080
GAAAAAAAATTCAATTTACCTCCTCGAACTTATTTACTCCTGATACAAATCCCCGATTTTCTAAGGATTCGGAAAATTGAATTTTAATTCGGAGCGCGCGAAAAAAAAATTCAATTTACCTCTTCGAACATATTTACTCCTGATACAAATCCCCGATTTTCAAAGGATTCGAATAATTGAATTTTAATTCGGAGCGCGCGAAAAAAAAAATTCAATTTACCTCCACGAACTTATTTACTCCTGATACAAATCCCCGATTTTCTAAGGATTTGAAAAATTGAATTTTATTTCGGAGCGCGCGAAAAAAAATTCGAAAAATTCGGGGAATTCGAACAAAATTTCGAAAAATTTGAGGAATGCGAACCAAAATTCCAAAAATTCGGGGAATGCGAACAAAAATTCGAAAAATTCGAAGAATGCGAACTTAAATTTGAAAAATTCAAAGAATTCGGACAATAATTCGATAAATTCGAGGAATGCGAACAAAAATATCGAAAAATTCGAACAAAAATTCGAGAAATTCTAAAAATTCTAAAAATTCGAGAAATTTAAAAAGTGTCTCTTTAATTATAATTTAAATCAATTGCTAGCTCTGAAAAGAGCTGATTTATTATGAATATCGCTGAAAATAACAAAAATAGGCAACAAGTTGAACAACATTAAAAGCAACCCTGACTATTAAATTACTTATTGAAATTGCAATGAAAAACATAAGAAAGAATTGAAACTTATTAAAAATTATAAAAATAAACCCCACCATGGCTGAAGGGCTGCGGTCGATGGCCATTTACAATTTCTTCTTCAAAACCCCAGCAAATAAAAAAAATACTGTATTCCAATTGAATTAAAAAAAAAAACTATGCAAAGTGGCACAAATTCTACCCAATGCATTTGGGAGCACCAACCTTCTAATTCAAAGGGAAGAAGAGTATTAAAGGGTTCACAAATACTATTTGAAAGAATTGCGATAACAGACGAAGCTATTTTCTCCCTTCCCATGGGTCCTAACTTAATAAAAGTAAATTGTACCTCTTCCTTTCGTTGTCCTCAATCGATTAGAATTTTTTGGAAATCTATATATTACTTACCGTTAGTTTTAGGCCCTTTTCTCCCTTCCTATGGGGTCTAGTTTAATAAAAGCCAGCTTGGCTTGTCAATAATTATGTATTTGGTTCGTTTCAATGAATTCATGCCATATCATCATCACATCATCAACTGGATTAGTTTATATGCAAGTAACAAGTAAAATCATATTTTACGAGATATTTTTATTGAGAAAGCAACAACATAAGCCATGAAAAAAAATATATAAAAAAGTTATTTTTTAAGAGTAGTTTAACTGTGAAGAAAACTGCTTATTAAAATGTTATTAACTTGTATAGCGTTTTAATTATTTAATGTTTAATCTTGTTATGTTAATTTGTTTTTTTTTTATGGTTTTCTTTAAAAGACTTTAAGTAAAAGTGAAGGAAGTTAATTAATTGCTCTTTTTAATAAGCATTTTATTGATAAATCTTGTTTCCTTGAATTTTATTGTCGATCTTCAATAAGACCACCTCTTTCCATTTGTTGTTATCAATAATTAGAGTATAAATGAACACTTACAATAATTACAAAGTGGGTAAATTTTAAATTTAAATTTGTTGACATTAATATCGGCAACTCGTTATGCCACTACAAATTTTCATGTGCTCTAAGTCCAAATCCAGATTTCGGTTAAGTTAACAAATTTTAAATTATAAAATTAAAAAAAAATCTGAATAACTAACAATGATACTTTTACGGTAAAATGTCACATATCATTAGCAATAATTAAAAATACTTTAATAAGGCATTAGATTTAAATGAAATTAAAACGAAAACATATTCAATCTATTGAAATCCCAGCAACAAAAACACAATTCCAATATTAAATTGTAAATCTTCTTAACCTATACAATCAGTATCTAAATTATCAATTTAATGTTAATCTTAATAATAGTAAGTTCTTCGGCTTCTTTTTAATGCCATCAATCGATGGAAATCTATAAGAAATCCCTGTCATTTATGATTCACATTTTATCAATTTTGCTCCTTTTCTCCCTTTTTATGTGCCCGATTCCAATGAAATAATTATACAATACGATTTTTATGAATAAAACGTAATAGTTATAATTCAGTTTCACCGATAGTTGAGTAAAAGTATCTTCCAATTACCGTTAATTCCAGCAAAAAAAACAATAATTTATTTATTGACTTAGTTTCTTTATTAAATTAGCTATGTTCTGTCCGGCGCCTTCACATCTTCTTTGTAAGTAAGCTACTGCCGCTTGTTGTTATGAATAAACACCGATATAAAAAAGGTATTTTTATAATCAATTTCACAAATTCGCTTTAAGCCAGCATAATTGTGCATTTAGCGTTATTGCTATTTAGATTATAATTTAAAAACCGACTCGACAAAATTTTATTACCGTATATGGGTATAACAATGACCAAAACTATTGATTGTAAATGAAAAATTATTGTTATTTTACGATTTTTCGATTACTATCGCGATTTTTTTGGAAGTTGCCCCTCTGAAGAATTCGGAACATTCAATTTTTGAAAAGCTTTTTCTAAAGGATAATGGTAACAATCAGTAAGCAATATTTGGAACAAACATAAAGTCCCCTCGAGTCCTACAACTTCTTAATTTTTACAGTTTTAGCCATAACTTTAAAAAGAATATTGAACAATGACTGACTTATAAAAGTTTGCTGATTTTTCTTAAAATCAGTTGGTTGGTTGGTAAATAATAAAATGACAGGGGTGGCCTCAAAACCATTGTCAACCCCTTCAGTCATTTTCTAACTCGATATAAGTAACTTCTACAGTTTTAAAAAGAAAGATATGGTAAATTAGTATAATTTGCGACTCATTTATACCAGTGGTTCCCGAATTATCCAGAATAAAGCGACGATTTTTTTTAATTAGAAGAAAATTATTTGGAATAAAATGAATTTTGATAGTAAGTAGATAGAAGTAAAAGATATACAGCAATAATACAAAACTATAGCGTTTTTAAAGAATTTGGAATAAAAAATATGTTGAAATCAGCATATTTTGAAAGAGTATAGCTAAAACATTGTTGATCTAAATTTTGATCCTAACGACGAAGCTTTAAAACGTTTCTCAAGATTCAAATATTTGGCATTATTTCAATAAGGTGTAAATTGAATTAGAAAAGGTTAAAATATCAAGGACTAATCTCAATCCGCATAATCCAAAAGGTCCAAATGACATGGCCAAAGGTCGCTCAACTTTTAAATACATTACCGACCATAATCTTTGAAATTCCTTATTACATTCAGCATTGTTTATGTCCTGTAGTGCGTACTTTACATTTTCGTTATTAGTTGCTACAGTTTCAAAAGTCCATATGGAACAAACTAAAAGTAGAATATAAAGAAGGAAAAAGAAAAAGACAAATAAATTAAATTCCTGCAAACGCAATAGTATTTTAATGTACTCGCTTCTTTTAATGCAATTGATTTACCTCAGCGAGAGTTGCACTTTCTATGCCCAAAATCGTTGTTGTGCATATAACCATATACATTGCTGCTATTTTGAATATTGAAAAAAGCCTATTTGAATAACTGAAATAAAGTAATAAGATTAATTTCGATTTCAAGTGATTTTATGTCATCATTATCCTTAGTTTCGTACCAACGTATTTCTTTATATCTTTCGTAGCTTAATTTAAGATGATCGACTTTCAGGTTTATACTCATTGTGTAATGATTTTCTCGAATAAAAGTCGCCAATTCTTTTAATTGATAAGCTCTGAGAATATTTGTTAACATAACGGTATAAATGTAAAGAACTCCTAGCACGGTTTCAGAAAAAGTAATCCCCATTTCGAATGTCATAAGAAGTTGTATGAAAGGAAAACTCCATTTATCCTCATGATAAAACGGCTATTAATATTTAACAAAAATTAAAGTTAAATAAGTATTTTTTTTTACGAAAATAAAGCTTACTCTGTCGCCCATAAAGAAACAAAAAGCTGTTTTGTTATTAACGCAATCCCATCCAAACCATACAAAATAAATTATAGATGTTAAGCCAATTATCCAATATGCAACTATGATGTTGTAAAAAAATTCTAATCTTTTACTTAAATTTAACGAATTCTTATCACTAATTTCACAAAGTCGCTCTAAGCAAGCATGATACTTCATATCATTTCCATTCACATTAAAAATTATGATCTGACTCGTTAGAGCAATCATAAAATATTGCAGAGAAGTATAAATTTTTAATTTCGGAACTGTTCCCATGTGAAATACTAAAATTTTATCATTAATTCATTAACGATTACAGTTTTCAATTAAATGTTCTAAAGTACCTGCTTGGTATAATTGAGGAATTACAGTGTACGATATTATAAATAAAAACGAGAGATGCATTAATTTCATTTTTTCTTTATTTGCTTTATTTACAAATCCCACAATTCCAAGTAGCTTGATAAGTTTTGGAAATAAATAATATTCAGCCATTATTTCGTTAATATTCTTACAAATTTTTAACAATAGTTTCCGATAAGAAGAAAACCAAGAATCCACAAGATTCAAGAATGAACACTAACTTTCATATACAATTAAACGATGTTATATATGTGCGGTCAGTCAAGTAATGACAATATCAACTTATGAAAAATGTAAATGAAATCATCAAGCCATTAGCAATGCCCAATAGGAACTTCTTAAGTAATGTCATTAGTCTCAATATGGGTAATAAAAGCACGATTTAATCACTTTTTACCGTTTCGAGTGAATTATTATTATTCTTTCTTTGCCGTAAGAAAAACTTTTTTGTTTCAATTTAAGATTATTTTCCGAAACTATATAAAAAAATTTACAGGCTCCGTTCCAAATTATGCTAATCAAATACTGACTTCAATAAATTATTTATTATTATCATTGGCTTTCATTTGCATATTCCAATTATTTTGATGGCAAAATAATAATTATACATATTCTGATGTTTTAGGGGTTTGTTTTGCGTATCGATATTCAGTGGCAAATTCAAAAGTTTAAAAATAATTATTAGTAATTTGAATTTATTTTACTCTCTAATTTGTTATTTGTTGCAAAAGTTTTTTTATTGATACTTCATATTGAAAAATTTTGCATCTTTAATAGAATCAGCTCTTTCAAAAGCTAACAATTGCTGTTATCAATAATTAGAACAAAAATGGACAAAGAATATTTATAAGGTGGGTAAATTTTAAATTTAAGTTTCTTGACTTTAACATTTTTTTACTAATGAATATTATCGAATTACATTTTACGTTTAGACTGTAATAAACTAGTAAAAGCTAACAGTTTTAATAATAAAAAAAAACAAATATCAAAGCCAAATTGCTTTCAACGTAACACACTTTTTATATCATAATAAGCGCAAGTCTTTATCAATAATAAAAGAGAAGAGAAGTTTCTCCCTTTCCAAGGGCTTAATTAATCTTCATAAATGTTAATTATTCGACTTTTAATGCTATCCATCGATGGCGATTTATAACAAATTCCTATCTTTTACTGTTAAAATGTAATCAGTTTTTACTTCTTTCCTTCCTTCTTAGGTTCTCGATTCACATGAAATTATTAAACAATAATATTGTTTCAATACGAACACGAATTTTTTGACAAGAATGTAATACTTATAATACAGCTACTTCGATAGTTTAATGTATACACTTAGTTTTTATTAGCATTAGCTGCGTGAAACACGGCGCCTTCACATCTTCATTTCAAGAAATCTACTGCCGCTTGCTGTTAAGAATTAACATCGATATAGAAAAAGTTTCTTAACATTAATTTTACTAAATTTTATAATCATTAAACTATTCGTTAAATTTAACATGAGCTACACACAACAAACTAAAAAAATTATAAAAGTTAAAATTATTAGTGGTTTCAGCTATTTGAAGAAAATAATAAAGCAAATAAATTGTATAATTTCTAATGGTAATTAAGAAAACTATGTTAAATTTGGTAACTTATTTAAATTTAGATATTTTGTTACATATTTTTTTATTATAATATCAATTCTTTTTCGTTTACTTTGATACAATATATTGCTACCTTTCACTAAATTTAAAAAATCAATAGTTACTGTGGATTACTGCCGAAAAAAATATCGTTCCAATTTTACAAAATACGAATTATATAGCAGACAACTGGAGTAATATTACACTGATCTAATGTTAAAATTCTTCAATAAAATACATTTTAAGTTAGTCCCCAAAACGTTGTTATCTACAAAATATAAAAATAGTATTGTTTAATAATGTTACTTCAATAAAGTATATATAGATTGCGAAAATGCCAAAATATCAAGCAATAAAACGATTCTGCATAATCCAAGAGGGCCAAATGACATAGCTAACGGTTGCTCAGCTTTTAAATACATTACCGACCATAATACTTGAAATTCCTTATTACTTTCAGCGTAGTTTATGTCCTGCAGTGCGTACTTTACATTTTCACTATTAATTGTTACACTTTCAAATGCGAATAAGGTACAAACTAAAAGTAAAAAATAAAGGATGAAAAAGAGAAGGACAATTAAATTAAATTCCTGAAAAATATAACATTATTTTAAAATATTCGATATATTCCATGCAGTTGATTTACCCCAGCGAGATTTGCACTTGCAACTCCAAAAAGCGCAGTTGTTAAGATAGAAGAAACCATAGTTATTGTCCTTAATAGTGAGTATAAATCATTCGTGAATCTAAAAAAAAAATATTTTTTTTTAATGGTAAATTAACTTTAAGGAAATAATAATAATAGCATTATTCTTGTCATACCTATACAGCTCTTTATATCTTTCGAAGCTTAGTTTAAGATGGTTTACTTTCTGGTTTATATTAGTTGTGAATTCCGTTTCTTTAATTAATACCGCCAATTCTTCAAATTGATAAGCAATAATAATGTTAAGGAAAATAATGTTATAAACTGAAAGAACGGCAAGCATAACTTCGGAAAATATTATCTCTAATTCGAAAGTCATAAGAAGTTGTAAGAAGGGAAAACTCCATTTATCCTCCGGATAAAACAGCTACCAACATTTACAAAAAAAAAATATATAAAAAATTAAGTAAAATTTTTTTACGAATATATTGCTCACTCTGTCGCCGCTGCATAAACATAAAGCTGCTTTGTTATTAATGCAATCCAATCCAAACCATACAATATAAATGATAGATATTAAGCCAATTATCCAATATGGAACAATGATTTTGTAAAAAAAAAATCGAATCTTTTACTTATATTTAACGTATTTTTATCAGCAATTTCGCATAGTTGCTTTAATGCAGCAATATATTTCTCGTCATTTCTATTTAGATTGTAATTTAAAAACAAATTTGACAAAACCATGATAAAATATTGCAGAGAAGCGTACATTCTTGATTTCGGAACGGTTTCTTTGTGGAATGCTAAAATTTTTATATAAATTCCCTAAAAAAAGTTACTTTCCGAAGAAATTAATTTAATTACCCGCTTAGTATAGTTGCGGAATTATAGTGTACGACATTATAAATAAAAAAGTGAGATGCATTGAATTAATTCTTTGTTTATTTCGCTGATTTGCAAATCCCAAAATTTTAAGTATCTTTATGAAAGTTGGATATAAATAAAATACCTCCATTATTTAATTACTACTCAAAGAAATTTTTTGAGTTTGTGAAAAGAAATAAGCCATTATTTAAATTGAATATAGAAGTAAGAGTATTGACTGACTTTGTTATAGATTTTGACAGATGTTAGATGTTACTTGAAAGATATTTGTTTAATTTTTCTAATGCTATCCATCATTAGAAAACGTAAATATCATTACTAAGTCGTTAGATTAATAAGCAATGCAAAGTATCCTTTAATCGCTACAATTGTTAATTAATAATTTCATTCGGTAACGGTAATATATTGTTCTTTCAATAACTTTTAGGATTCTAATCGATAAAACAAGTCTTCAAAAATAATATTTTTTTCAGAATTTATAATGTCGCATGTATTTTTATTCTTCTTTAACCATGGGCCCTTCAATTGCTTCAATTCAATATTTTTATTTAAATGTTATAGAACATAGTTTTTTATGTTTTATAAATAATATCCTTTTTTATTTGATATATCTCAGTTATGGATGAAATCAAAGAATTCTGAAACAAAAAATTAAATAAGCTATCCATTGATAACAAACACAAAAATAAAATATTTTTGTACTTTATTATAGATTTCAATTTGCACTAATCACTATGTATAGTAAATACAAACAAATTGAGCCCAAAGAAAACCCTAAATTGCAACAATATCACAGATTAAAACATCTTTGAAAGAACTAAATTAAAAAAACAACAATATCTTAAATTAGTTTACACAGTATGGTATAAAATATAAATGAAAACATTAAAATGTAAGTATCTAATAGGCCAGAGAGATACTTTTTTTTTTAATAAAAATCTATACTCATGCTGTCTGGACAAGCATGATTAATACGATAATTAACGTAAACTATACCAGAACAATGCCAATAGTAAAGAGCTAACACTATGATGATATGCCACCACTGATGCGAATGTCCTAAGAAATCAAATTTACCCGCTGCAAATCTCTCGGGGACTTTCGTGATGTAGATTAAAAATGCACATCCACTGATTACATACATGACGAATACTCTTGGTAGTAATAACTAGAAAAAAAAATGTATTATCACTCAACAATAGCAAAAAAATTAAAGTTAAGAACAAAAATTATATTTTGTTCAATAATATGCGTTTTCATTATGGAATAAAAATGGAAGACTTCAATCTGAAGTAATTGTTAAAAATTAAAGTAATAATTACCTGTACAACCGGATGAGCGAATCCTCCCATTTCATAGGTCCAATGAACTGTAGGAACCACGCCATAGACAGCCCATCCAACGAAGACTAGCATTTTTATGTGGGAATCCACTTGGAATCTTGGTAGATGCAATGCCATTGCAAATGCAAATATTACAGTTACCGTAATCATATAAAACTTTCTCAAATGCTAGAAAAAATTCATTTCAATTTTATTTATTCCTAATAAAACAGGAAAATTTGATATATATTTTTTTTAATAAAAAAAAAATAGTTTTATTTACTACATTTTAAACATTTAAATAAAATAAAATAATTTATAATTTTCTTTGTGATATTTTTTAAAGTTAAAGAGGTAAATAATTTCAAGATCCATGTGATCTCAGATATTACTACCAATAAAAAACCTTAGAAAATTCATGAAAAAAAAATGGATACTTACAGGATGACACCAGAAAGCGAAGTAAATACCAGAAGTATAGATCGCCAGCAGACACAAAGCAATTCCAAATAGATCGAAACTTAAAAAACAATGAAAATCGCTTTCGGATCGGCACGAAAATGTGTGATACAAAGCTGACAAAAACATACAAATCTAAAAACCACATAAAAAATTAAAACCAATAAATAAGAAACAACCAAAATTTCACATACCACAAAACAAATCAATACTTGAGCAATGATTAACTTATCGGAAAAAGCGGCGTCGACATCCAATGCAAACATATCTGAAACGGTGAGCGTTGTAAAGAGGAAGAATCCGAAAATGTGTGACCAAATATTGATTGTCTCATTAGTCCACCAGAAGACACTGAAACCAAAATAAATTGCCTTTTCCTTGCAAAAAATGCGACTAAAAACCTTTCAAGACATAATTTCGTCGTTAAAATTCCTCGGTATCCAGTTAAAATGAACTGATTGTGCGCCAAATAAGGGGGGGCTTCTTCGATGGTCAACAGTCTTCTAAATTTCATTCCATTTTCGTCATAGCTCTCGTAATCGCTTTGCTTCGCATCGAATTTGATGCAATCCGCTGCGTGGTTTTTCGAGTCGAGCAATTGCTTCTCCGACTGTTCCTTCGCATTGGTATTCTGCGAATTACACAAATTGCACATTACACGAAAATTTATAACTTTCTCCATAGGTAGAATTTAATTGTTTGCGCCTTTTGCTTATGTAACAATTGATAGAGCAAATGGACAAAGAGAAATTTTTATGGGTTTTTACGACCTTGGTAATGAAACACTTACGAAATCAATGGAATATGTAATGCTGACACACTTAAGTTGGAAAAAATTCGATGATTGCAGTTTTTTTTTTAACTTTTTGTATGCAAAATTTATGTAATTGAATTTTCAGAATTGTTTTAATAATTAAAAAAAATGATGGTAGATAAAATTATATTTCTTTTTGCTTTAAAAAAAGAGATTTCTAACAAGAAATTTTCCATTAATAGATCAAAATTTTAAATAGTTTATTTTGCAGAATCGTCGGCTCAATGCCCTCAATTTCCAACAGAATGTAGCGATAAAATTGTAGCGGACACGTTGCCATTCAAAAATTCCAAAGATAATAATTGAAGTCATCAAATAAAGTAATTATTAAAATCATTCTGTGCAAATTGTAAGCTGATAAACGGAATTCTTTTTTATTTGGCTTACTTTTCGAGGGGCAACTGTAAATTTAATTTAAACTGTTATTTATCCTAATTTTTTATGTCATCATTAACTGGATTAAAAAAAAATCATCAAAAAAAGCTCAACTAAAACACAATTAATTTAAAAATAATATAATTAAAATTAAAAACTTTCAAGTTAAAAAAAATTACTAAAAAATATTGTATCAATCCTAAAATTCCACACATTTAAATTAAAATCATTTTACAATCAAAAAATTATATCTTAAAAAACTATAACTTGCCCTATATAAAGACACAACTTTTATTGACACTAAGGGTAAAAAAAGTTAACTGATAACTGCCAATTATTTCCATCATGCAATATTTTCGTTATCGGAAAACTTAACTTTGCAACTTTGCATTCTAAAACTAAGAAAATCTTTACATTTTTTACCGTTGCCGCTGACATTCTTCGACTTTCATTTGTCTTCCACTGACCGAAAGAGAGATTTGCACGACAGTAAAGAAAAAAAAACCACTCTGCAGAGAAAGTGGCAATAAGTATACTAAGTGTACTAACCTTGTTCTGTGGTGCACAGCAAGTTTCATTGCCGACTTCTTCTTGGTGCTGCTGTTGCGAAGCCGCACTTTTAGACATTTCGTTCGAGTGCGTCCTCAATGAAACAGTCATTATTCGTTGCCAATATTGCACTGCAATTAAACTTCACCAATCATTGCCAATTATATCCAAGCAAATAGATATTGTTTAGAATTTGACTAATAATTGAGAAAATATTTAAAGCGTTTAATGATTACAAATAATTCAGTAGTGGGCAATCGATGTTTAATGAGACATTGCGAAAGAGTTTAAGGAACTTTTAGTTTTATTATATTTGCTTTTGCACGGTAATAATAATTAAATTTTACGATTGGAAATCTATTTGCTTGTTTTATAAAGGAGTTGAAAAGTAAATAAGATTTTTTTTTCCTTAATTTTCTTTGTAATTCAAATAGAAACGTACAAATCTTAAAATTATATAATTTAATGACAAGTAATCATTGAACTGATATTTTATTAATTATAATTAAATTTATTAGACAAATGCAGTTTAGCAATTTACACTAACTGATTTTTTTTTCTTTTATGAATTATGTTTATTTTCCTGGAAACAAAGAAAAACTTTCTAAAAGTGGTTAAATAATAGCATTGCACCTCTCTAAAAATAACAATTATTTATTATTATTTTAATAGAATAATCAATATTTAATATTTATTATAAAAAAGTAAAATAAGTTAAATGGAAATAAAAATTAATTGAAATTTACTTCATAGGACAATAATAAAAGCACATTATTTAAATCAATTCAACTGTTTATACTTCCTATAATTATCATTGAAAAAACAATAGGCTATTAATATTTATGTAAAACTTAAATTCGTTTTCTGAAATATGTAAAACCATTATTATACATTTATAGTTTTTACTGTTATACTAAGAATTTCTTATAATTTCTGAAATATGTGGAAACTTTCTAAATGTGTCTGTGTTTTTTTTTTCTTTCTTATTAAGTTATTGAAAATAATGCACTACATTTTATGTATTGAGCAATTAAACTGATTGCTATTGAAATTCATTTAATAATTAGCTTTGTCTTATATCGATGAAGAAAAAAAGTATTTAGTTCAAATAATTTAATTCTTAAATCTTAAAGTTTTAATTGAAAAATTGGTCTTTCTTATTAGCAATAAAGAAGAAATAGCAATTTAAAAAGCAGTTATTTCTGAAAATTTTCAACTTTTAAGATAACAATAATTACTTGATAAAAGTAATTTTATATTATCGGCATTTTTTAATTTGTTTCCATTAATTTCATTACTTCATTTTCTCGTTGTAATAAAATCTATAATATTAAAATTCACTCTATGATAAAATAATAAATTTGATAAATATTTTTAAAACGAATTGATCAGTTTATTTAAAAATTATTTCAAACTGCAGCATTTTTCGATAAAATGTTTTCAAATTTAAAAGAAAAAGTAAACTTTTTTCAAATATACAATACTTTGGGTACATTCTTAATTATCTTGCTGTGGTAATTTAAGTGAAAGTGCAGAGAAAGATTTGGAAGTAATATGCCAAAGGACGAAACTTACCTTTGTTTTCGCACAGACAAAATGCAAAATGCAATAAACTTATTAACTTTCTAAGCGAGCTGAGTGCACTCACTGACTCCTAGAAAAACACTCACTCGTTCTCTCTTCGCTATACTATTTCTCTCGAGTCTGGGTAAAGTGATAGAAACCGATTTTGCCTATGAGTACCGATAGTGGAAGATTTAATAATGATTATTCTTCGTTTGGAGAGTTTCACTTGCCGCTTACCGTAAGAAGAAAAGGAGCGGGAGTACATTTGCACACACACACTTAAGCAATGCACACATGCACACGCACGCACACACACACACTACACGTCCTTTGCGCTCAGTGGATCCGACAAAACTAAAAGTTGCAAAAGTTTATTTTCGCTGAGGAAAATTGAAATCCACTCTGACGCATTTCACTTACGTCACCAATAAATGTACCTGTTTCGCCAGTGGATTTCCTATGGATCCACTAGACAATTTCAAATTTAATAGCTGTTCATTGTCATTCCTGTTTAAATTGTTATATTTCAAGTACAAGTTACCTTTCATTGGGTTTTAGTTTCAGGTTTTAATTGTGTGTAGATTAAAATTAAATTATGGAAAATAACTTTCAACTGCAGTTTTAATTTGGTGCTTCTAGCAATTCCGTGGTATTCGATATTGGTTTCTAAATTATTACAAAAAGAATTTTTTTTTTCTTGGAATTTATAAGATTAATAGGATTTTCCCTGAAAACTTTTTATGTAACGAATTAGTTATTTGATTAAAAAATGGCTTGAAAATGCTGCAATTGATTAAGGGTCAGAAAGAGCAAATTTTGATCTTTCTGATTATGTCGGTTATTAATTTTAAATTTTGTAATTTTCAAAAAAAAATGTTTTTTTTTTATTTATTTCACTGAAAAAGTGGATTTAGAAATATTTCTTTTGTAGTTGGTATTTTTCACGTAATATTAACAGAGGAAAATTCTTTTCTTATCATATCAAAACCAAGTTTATTGTTTTTTTTTTTTAAGTCGAATTGAATTTTTTTTTTTCGAAAGGTTGTAAAATTCCATAAATAAACTTTGCTCGTCCAAGGTTTGTTAAAAAGTCATGTAATATCAGTAACTATCTATTTGTTTACTATTTCCTTAATTATTATTTATTAGCCAAAAAAAATCAGCTATTTCATTTTATTATTCTCTTTTTTTTAGAATTCTCGAAATAAAAAAGAAGTGACTTGTTGGTAAATGTAATGTAACTCTGACTTAAAAAACTAATTATATATTACACAATTGTGATACATTTCATTAAAAAGAATACACCTTTTATTATGTAAAGTAATAATAAAAAAATAGTATTAAATCAGTTACGGTGGTTACGGCTAATTAAATTTTTTCCAATGCGAGTTTTACAGAGGATTATTTGCATAATTTTAATATGACTTCTTAATTTAATCAATATAAAGATATTATTTAAAGATGTTTCGTTATTAATTGTTTATTATTTGTTAATTGGAATACAAAGAACTTTTTTTGTAATCGTCCGCTTCCGGATAATTTTTGGCAAAATTTGTGTTTCAAGAAAAAAAATTTTTCATTTTCAAAGTTAATGAAAATTTTCTTTTTTTTAATTATTAGTGAGATGTGATTTCGTGCATTTATTGAAAAAATAATTAAAAAATGATATTAAAATTTTCATGAATGATTAATTTCTTGCATTTTATTTCAAAATATATTAAATCAAATCATTATTAGTCCTGCTATGAAGAACTTGAATAACCTTCGCTCTATTAGTTTTAGTAGGATTGATAAGTTTCATTGGAGACCAATTTCTATGTGTAATTTTCCAATGAAAAATTTCCAAAACCAAAAATACAATTGACAGAAAAACTCCGATTCCAAAAATTTGGTAAACTGAAGTAAATACTATAAGATCAGCACTGACGAAAGGACTCCTGGAATGACATCCGGGATTGTTTTTGCGATATCTTGAAAGAGTTCTATGCCATAAACCAGTTTCTTTAAACAAATGAAACCTAAAAAATCATGTAAATTTAATTAAAAACTATCTAATTTTATGTAAAATTCCGTACGAAATTTTAACTAATTCAATGTACGATGAGTTTCTTTGTATTTGCGAAAAAAGTCTGGTGTTTGATGAAAAGAATGTCATTTCTGCTAATCCACATTTATCTGGATCATCATAAGATCTGTCTAAAAATAAATATAAAATATTAATTTTGTTGAAAACAAGTAACAGGTTAATTTTAATATTGAAATTCGAGACCTATAGCTGTGAATATCATATTTTTATCAGCATGTAAAGCGAAGTTTCCTCTACGAACTTTTTCCACCGCCGGACGTAAATCTGAATAAACATGACCTTCAATCTTGGTCTTGAAAATGTTTTGTTGAATTGGATCAAATGTATTAACATAAGCCTTAAAAAGATTTGTGTGTTTAAAATTTTTTCTACAATAAAGCTCCGAAGATTACTTTGAAAAAAGCGTATTCCAAGTAACTCATACCAAATTCAAAGTTTGATTCTTGGAGATCCTTCAAATTCTTTATACTTTCCGAAGAAGACTGCATCAAAGCCACAATATTAGCGCTGTAAGAAATATAGAGAAACATGCAGGCAATTAAGATGACCAAAATTACGATTCGACGGGTTACATCATTGGGCATATAAGTACAATCTTGTTGAAGCAAAAAAGCCACAACTATGGTGTTGATTTCCAAGAAAGAGATTTTTCCATCGGTCGAATCATCGCTCATTTTAAAAAATGCTCTCAATTGTGTAATGACGAACAAGAACAGTACGAAAATTATCAACATTCCAAACATTGACTCCCAAACATCGAGGGCGAAAGGTAATTTGAAGAGATTTTCGCTCTCGGTCAGTTTCGGTTGCTTGAAAATGAAAATTATTGCTTCTTTGCAAGTGTCATGAATATATCTAATGAGTGGCGCTCGTTCTTTGTTGAAAAAAATTGAAGATCCTGAGAGGTCAGCGTGATTGTTAATTAAATCACTGACCATGCCTTCTCTGTAAATGTTGTCTTTATCGGGAAATCCAAAGTTATTTACGAATCTAAAGACCATTGTGCAATTTAACAAGTCGGCCATCATATTTATCAAAATGTAGTTGATTTTTGAATTTGTATCGACGTCTGTATACCTGAAAATATTTATTTTTAACAATTTTATATTTTTCGAATTGTTAGAAAGAAAACTACACTTTAGGTTACCTGCCATCATCCAAATGTTTATAAGATGACTGTTGTGTAATAACCGATACCACAATTAGGGAAACTTTATGTAAATTATGTCTTCGGTAACTGTTTCCATATTTAAATGTTGCATTTAAGTGAAAATTTCCATTTAGGTATTCTCCAACAGGATTTAAAATAAATTTTGTGATATTATTATCTCTATACAACTCCCAAAATTGAAAATCATCTTCTATTCGATCCACCACTGTAACATCGCTATCAACTAAAATTTTAACATCCCAAAGCAAAGGAAAATAATTTCGATAAAAATTAAGGAAAATCCACTTGTAAGGAGATCCAAACAAAAAGTTATTTGAAGCATTTTGTAGTTTTTTCAAAGTATTTTCGCATTGAAAATCAATGATTTTTATAGTTTTGTGAGAATTTGAAGGAGCAGCAAAGAAATCATCATTCCAATCGCTGTATTTTGTAGTAATAAATGTCTCATTGCTTATACTTTTCAATAATTTTATAGTTTCTATAAATGATAAAAAGTATTATTTATTCTTTCAAAGTTTGCATGATATATTTACCAACTTTGTTGCAAGTATAATAAATAAGTCTAAACTTTTGATCAAGAAATCTATGATTTAGAAATGAAATTAAAATGTCGTAGTTAACAAAGTTGCAATTTATAATTTCCAAGTTCAAAGCAAACATTAAAAATGTTTGCAAATGTTTCATTTTTAGGCCGTTTTTAATGCTTCTATGAAATGATTTCTGATTTAGTGAGCTTTTTATACCCTTAAAAATTGAATTGATTTTTGGTGGATTGTTAAAGGGTTGTTCTGGTTCATCTTTTTACGATTGTCGATGATACCAAGCTTTTTATATCTTTACAAGAAGCTAATTGCCTTTACATTAAAAAACTGGGTTAAAATTCCGAAGAAGAAATCAACTATTCTTTTAGAATATATTAAAAAGATATATGAATTTCAAAATTTATTCACTAAGAAAAGCTTGAAATTGGTTCCAACGATTATATCAATCATGGAATCAGATGTTCTTTGAAGAAATGTTCGATGATTAAATTTTTTCTTTTTTGACTTTTCAAGGAAATGCAATAAAAAATTTAATAATAGTTGGCATTTATTGCTGACCAAACCAAGCCTTCAACCTTTGCTAGAATGAATATTTTAAAAGAATATTTATTGGTTTTCATAAGGGTTTTAATTTTATAATCGACATTTTTTTTTCTATGACAGTTCATGGTTCAGACTAATGAATATTTTATTGGAATAGTCATTCAATCTAAAACAGGCAAACGTAATTTTCGATTGATTATCAATTTTTGGCAAACTTTGGTTGGATAGTTTTGTACTTTTCGCAATTAGTCAAAATTAGGGATTTTGAAAAAATGATTGACTGGTGATTTTGTTTGTTACATCTTTGCTGGATCTTTGAAAATAAAATTTGCCATCTGGCTACGTCAAAATTTACAAATTATTAGAGGTAACAACATTATAAATGGTATTTAATAAATTAATAAATAACTTAAATTTTAACCACAAAGTAACAGCAAAAAAATTTGTTTAAAACCTATTTGAATTCAAATTTTATGCATAACATATTTAATTAGTGTTTAGTTATCTATTTTAGACATTTCGCTACTTACCTTGCATTTTTCAATACTTTTTGTTATCAGTAAATTATGTAATTTCTTTTATCAATAAATTTTAACTGTTTAGTCAGTTAATGCCATTTATTCAAATAAAATAATACACAATATTAAATGACTTCTATGATAAGCTTTAAATCTAAGCAAAAATATTAATTCAAATATATTCTTTCGTTTTTATTTTTGATTAATTATAGGAACAAATTGTTCTTTTTTTTAAATAACATCCTGACTTTTTTAACTAAATGTAAGATGAATTACTATCAACATGAATAATTTTTGGATTAATATGGTACCGAGCCTTAAATCTAGAAAGCAATTGTTGATTATGAGTGATTTTAAAGTGGGCAATCTCCAAAACCAAAAATAAAATTGACAGTGCAACTCCAGCACAATAAATGTTATAAACAGAAGTAAATACTACAAGATCAGCACTGACAAAGGGGCTCCTTGAATGACATCCGGGATTATTTTTGCGATATCTTGAAAGGGCTCTATGCCACAAACCAGTTTCCTTCAACAAATGGAATCTAAAAATCATCAAACTTAGTTCAAAAATCTCATTTTATATAAATTTCCTTACGAAATTTTAACCAATTCAATGTATGAAGAATTTTTTTGAATTTGCGAAAAAAGTCTAGTGTTTGATGAAAAGAAAGTCATCTCGGCCAATCCGCATTTATCAGGGTCTTCATAGGTTCTATCTATTGGAATCAAAATAATTATTATATTGTAAAAGATAAAAATAAAATTTCATTTATCAAATCAACTATCTTTTGTATAACCAAATTACCTATGGCTGTATAAATCATATTTTTATCTGCATGTAAAGCGAAGCTTCCTCTGCGTACTTTTTCTACACCAGGATGAAGATCTCTATAAACATGTCCTTCAATCTTGGTCTTGAAAATATTTTGTTGTACAGGATCAAATGTGTTAACATAAGCCTTAAAGAAATTTGTTTGTTGAAATTTTATTAATTAGAAGTCAACATAGATTATTACTTTGAAAAAAGCGTATTCCAGATAATTCATTCCAAATTCAAAGTTTGATTCTTGGAGATCTTTTAAACTCTTTATAGTTTCTGACGAAGACTGCATCAAAGCCACGATATTAGCGCTGTAAGAAATATAGAGAAACATGCAGGCAATTAAGATGACAAATATTATTATTCTACTGGTAACATCAATTGGCATATAAGCACAATCTTGTTGTAGTAAAAATGCCACCACCATAGTATTGACTTCCAAGAAGGTGATTTTTCCTTCGGTTGATTTATCAGACATTTTCAAAAACTTTCTCACTTTTAAAATGATGAATAGAAATATTACGAATATAATCATCAGACCAAAAGATGACTTCCAA
>JASKGO010004223.1:0-29795 GCA_030556065.1 Holobus sp. GC000080
AATAATGATCCTAATTAGATTCGCAATATTTACAGGGCAAATGTAAGATCAACAAGCAATTCGAATCATCAAATAGCCGGCGAGGAGAGCGGTTGTGGTGGCGGCGGCGGCGGAGGCGCCGGGCGCCGCGATCAGGGCACGCAGACGCCGGAGAATATTTCGAGAGAAACGCGCAATTTTAATTTGCGCTCATTAAAACTTCAACTTAATAGTGTACCCTCTAATTTAAACTTCAGGTAAGTTTTCACTTTTGCACATTATCAGGGATTTTGCATTCCTTGCCCCGCACTGCCCTCCAACCCATTTTCCCTACGCTTCAACACTCTCATTTTCAATCTTCAATCAACTCAACAGCGACGACAACAACTAGTACTTACTTAATAATGATAAAATTAATAAAGCTATATGCCTATATACGAATAATGAAAGCTCATATAATTAATGAGAAAGAGCAGCAGCAGCAAAAAAAAAAGCAAAAAAAAACCGGTAAACAAACCAAAATTTCGCTTAACAACTTTATACGCGAAAGCAATCTAAAAAGCAACAGAACTGAACAAAAAGAGGCACAAAACAGAAAGCAGTATAACAAACTCAAAGCAACAAACCAAAAAAAAAAAAAAGGCAAGCACACAAACAACAAGAGTATAAAGGGCATCTAGCAACTGACGACGAATTAACAAAAAAAAAAAAGAAAAAAAAACAGAAAATCGAAAAGAGGAAAAAGAAAAGTAGATCAGCAGAGAAAGCAGCAATTTTCCGGATGATTTTCCATCGGAATAAAAATTATGCGCCTATAGATAGCTCGCACAGCAAGGGGGGGTGCAATTTAGGTCCATTACGCACTTCAAACTTCGACGATTGCCGCCAACAAAAAGCATCAGCTTTTTTTGCATATGACACTATACTCGTAGCTTCGTTTGTGTTTGTGATTTCCACAGGTTGGACCAGAAAAGCAAAAAAAAAAGGGTGAAAAAAAACCCAGCGTAATGGACATGTTTCGTTCACTCGTTCACATTTGTGTTTGTTCTAATAATTTCAACAAATTACGTTTCATATACTGTACGCAGAGAGACAGAAAGAGAAAGGGAGAAAGCGCAGATTGCCGCGTTTCGCAAACAGTTAGTTTGGCAGGCGAACCGAGGTAAATTGAAAGGGTGAAACGCGCGGTAAACGGAGAGCAAATACACTAGCCAGCAGCCAAGCCAGCCAGATAGACAAACGTAAATTAATAGTTGGAGTAGTGTGTAGTGCTAGGCAAAAAACGAAAACAGCGGCAAAAAGTTTCTGTTATTTATTTCCTCTTTGTTTCCTCTGGGCCGGCAACTAATAGCGATTGCTATACGACTAAAGGTGACCCATTTGACTCATTTTCCGGATGAATATGTGTTGGAAATGCGAAGTTGTTTGCCTCAACTTCCTGTCGCTGATTAATCAGGAATTATTTGTTTTCGTTTCTTTGGTAATCAATTTCATTAAAGCTAATAAAGTTATCAAAAAAAAAAAAAAAATGAAAAGATTTAAGAAATCATTTAGTTTTTACTATAAGATAGATGAGAAGAAAAATAAATAAAATTAAAAAAAGCAAATTAATTAATTTAAGAAAAAGGAAAAATCTTTTTCAAAATTAGAGCAAAAAACAAAGGTCCACGGAGGTGTAAGTAAGCTAAGGGAAAATGAAACAGTGTCCTTCGTTAGCAATGTCAAGCGATAAACAAGCTTGAAGACCCCGAGGAAAGACATTACGGTGTCGTAAACGAGGCACGTTTGCTGCATTTTTCTTTTTTACCTTTTTTTCGCAAAATTAGCTGAGAATGTTCTCTAAGGAAGAGCAAAAAACAAGGTGCAAAAAACCGTAATTTTCTCCTTAAATTATCCAAACTTTAATTTATTGTTTAACAAATAACAATAATTTTACTTTTCATTTTTCTTTGCATTTTACTTAACAAACAATTTAAAATTTATTTTTTCAATACTTCAACTAAATAATTAGTAGCAAACAGTTAAAATAATGAAAAAAAAAATCATTTTAATTCAATTAAATTTAAAATACTTAAAGTCAATTTCATTAGCAATATTTAAGCGAAACAACTATAAAGATCGGTCGATTAATTTCGATTTTATCAATAAATAACAAGTGCGTTACGTGCTAACGTTAGAGTCGCGAGCAGTCGGTCTCGAGCATACTTAACGCGCTCTGCTTATAGTCCGATCGCGCGTACTACTAACGTTGCGCCATCGATGCATTCAGCAGTTCGGGTGCGCTACTACGCCCAACGTAGAGACCGGTAGCGCCGGCTGTTAACGTTGACATTACCCCCAAAAGAAATCACCCTGTATAAAATCATAAAATTATTTAATTTCAAAATATCTTTACTACAATTAAAGGCTATCTATTTAGAAATTATTTAGTGAAAAAATTTATTAGGATCAGTTTATTAAATTAAATTTTATTAACAAATTACTAAGAGAACTTTTTTGTTGCAAATCGTCCAATGACTAACGATCAGAAAATAATAAATTTTGAATGAACCATTTAAGATTTTTAAACAATTTTAATGTCATTATAAAGCTTATTTAACCTTTTTTTAATATCATTAACAATTGTACTTCAACTAAATAATTAGTAGCAAACAGTTAAAATAATAAAAAAAATCATTTTAATTCAATTAAATCAACATAGTAAACTGTAAAGCACTAAAGCAAACATTTTTACTAAATAAATACTAAATAAACCTTGGCGAAAAATTTCAATTAAAATTTAAATGAGCAAATTTGAAAAGCCATTAATTTTTTAATCGAAACAAAACTGTACTTCATTCAATTTAAAGTGAACTAAAAAAAAATAAAGAGGAAAAAAGAAAATACAATCAATAGAATAGAATGCCACCAATTTTATAATCCTTTCCTCTACATAATAAACACATTCGGAAAACAATATACATTCAATGCTCCCCTTCAACAATTATTATTTATTATTATTGTTATTTCACCGGAAAAATACACAATAAACACACAGAGCACAGAGCACCGAGATAAAACACGCAAAAGTATAATTACAAAATTCTGATTTATCTTCTTGCCGATTATCTACTGATTATATTCATTATTCACCACACCTAGCCACACCGAAATCCACCCGCAAAGAAACATTTGAAAGTTAATTAGCAATAAATATTAATTCCGCCCCGAAATTTTTGATAATTACTGATTACTGCCCCTTTTGAATAAAGCAAATAAAGGAAGAATAGCCAAAATTCAAATTCTAGAACTATTTTTATAAAAGTAATTTTCCTATAAAAGGAAAAAATAAATAAATAAATAATAAGTAAAAACAGATATTTTTTCAAGCAGATAAATCAGTCAAAAATACATCGGTTGACATGCATAAAGCATTGTTTCGATTTGAGCCAATTTGGCAAAGTGCAGCAGCAAGTGCAGAGCAGAAAGCGACCGAGCAAGCAATGGAAAAAGTTGCGAAAAATCTCTTTCGGGGAAAAATAGCTAGCGCTCTATGTATACAGTTACAAGTAGATAACAAAACAGAAAGTGCATAGCAAGTGCCTGTTTTGTATGTATAAACTCGATACCTATAGAGGGAAAAAGAGAGAGTGACGGGAGCAAGCAAATGAGAAAAAGAGAGAGTGACAAGTGCAAGCAACAGAGAGAGGGGCAAACAGAGAGAAAGAGAGAGCAAAGCGAAAGTAGGTAAAAGCGGAAAAAACAATGAGTCAATGGAAACGATTTCCATTTATCAAATGCGCCTAGAGCGGGGGCGGCAAAGTGCATCCTTCTGTTTTTGTAAATTTGCGCTTTATACAATTTTTTTAGTTTTTTTTTTTTTTAATCATTTTTAAATTTAAAACAACATTTATTTAACGATTTCCAGAAATTTTTATATTTAACCAAATAAAAAATAGAAAAGCGATGTATAAAAAAATAGAAGAAATAAAAAAATTTAAAAATTAAAAAATAAATAAATAAATAAAAATAAAAAATAAAGAGAAAAAACATATAAGTAAAAGTAGATATAAGTGTATTATAGATGAAGTGAGAATACAATTTTAACGAACACGGATTTTCCTCTTTGGTTTCCGCGTTTCCGCTTCTTATCGCGCAGCAGGATTACAAGTTCGCGTTGATGTACTTACGCTTATGCTGTACATAACTATGCTACTAGGTACATTATATGTATTATACGTTGGCGTTCGTTACATAAGCCATATCTCAAAACGTATTATACTAGTATAGTCTAGGTATTCAGTCATGAGAGCGGATGGATTTAAATAAGAGCACAAGAAGAAGAGTATATAAAGTATGTTGGTTGGTATATAGATACAATGAGAGTATTAGTACAGTGGAAAGTAAATAGGATTAGCTTTACTCTTCATATATGTCCATCATCCTACAGGATGTCTCCTATCTCAATTTTTCACTTTTCATTTCTTATTTTTCGCTTATTTCCTATTATTTGCTACATTAATTAAAATTAATAAAATGTATAAATTATTTTTCTATACTTTCTTTTTCTTCAATTAAAAATGTTAAAAAATATAGGAAATTTCCAGATTTTTAAATTTTAATTCATCACCCAGTGCAGCACATTACAGTAGAAGTTCGATAAGATAGAGAGGATTATAAAATAACTGTCAAAACTATTCAAAGAGCGCTCTTTTGCTGGCAAATTGTAAGGACGTTTTATTCGAACATAATTTCATTGCAACTGCACAAATGTGCAGGGCATTTTATTCTTTGTTTGCTTGTTATTTTCTTATTGTTTTTTTTTTTTTTTTGATAAAAATAAATTTATAAATTTTCAATCTCTAAGAAATCACTCCATGTAAAATCAGAAAATTATTTATTAGTAAATTATGTTTAAATTTAAAATACTTAGAGTCAATTTAATTAGCAATATTTAAGCGAAAAAACTATAAAGATCGGTCTATTAATTTTGATTTTATCAATAAATTACAAGTGCGTTACGCGCTAACGTTAGACTCTGTAGCAGTCGGTCTCGACCATAGGTAGACGCCCTCTGCTTACAGTCCGCTCGCGCGCATCACTAACGTTGCGCCGTCGATGCATTCAGCAGTTCGAGTGCGCTACTACGCGCAACGTAGAGACCGGTAGCGCCGGCTGTTAACGTTAACATTACCCCCAAAAAAAATCACCCTGTATAAAATCAGAAAATTATTTAATTTCAAAATATCTTTACTACAATTAAAGGCTATCTATTTAGAAATTATTTAGTGAAAAATCTATTAGGATCAGTTAATTAAATTTGATTTTATTAACAAATTAGTAAGAGAACTTTTTTGTTGCAAAACGTTCAATGACTAACGATCAGAAAATAATTAATGTCGAATGAACTGTAAAAGATATTTAAACAATTTTAATGTCATTATGAAGCTTATTTAACCCTCTTTTAATATTATTAACAGTTGTAAAATTTTTAATTTTATTATCAATAAAAAAAATAACTTTAAAAAATGAAATCCTTTGTAAAAAAATAAATAGCAGCAATAATGTTTAATTAATTTATAATAATTTTACCTTAACTTTGTAATAATAAAAATATATTTCCTTCAATGAAACCATAATAAAAAGTACCTTTTAGGGTCGGATCATCCCCAGAAAACAATTAAATTAATTGTAATTGATCCAATTAACCTCGAGCAACAATTTTATGAGTTATTTAAAGGACAACAATTCATCCAGCTATTCAAATAATTAATTAATTTTTAGTTTAAACAATAATAATTAAACAAATTTGAAAAATGCAATCCCCTGAATAAAATTAAAAATTAAAAAACAATTAAAAATAAATTAAAATAAAATAATCTGAATAAAAAAATTGTTACATATCTGAATATTCCATTACATTTTCTTGAGCACAGAGAAAATATAGAAAATTATTTCAAATTGATAAAACAATGAGCGCAATGTTTGCACTAGAATGTTTGCAGTTGGTAATAGAGGCAAATAACTGTTGCGAAATACTAATAAAGCAGTCGCCCTTAACGTTATGCGTCGTTAGAGAGGCAAATAGGCGCTGGCAAACTCCCTTACCTTCCCATCTTCCTCATCTTCCTCCACTTCACATCTTCCAATAACAACAACAACCGTAAATTGTCAGTTTGTCAGTTTGTCAGTTTACGTTACATCAGCGAAGATAGAGATAGATAAATAGATAAAGAGAGAAAGATTTAAGAAACAGAGTCATCATATGCATGCAGCTTGGAAACCGTGTGCCAACTATGGGCCACCCCCCATGTAACCCTTTAAACATTTCGCTATTGTGTATAAGAATAGGGCCACAATCACGTGTCATCTTATAATCAACTCTCAAAACAGAAAACAGAAGCCGACCTCAGGCAGGTCCCGTTTCGTTTTTATAGGTATTCCCAATATGCCCCCCGTTGCCCGTTGCCCGGCGCCTTCGCATTTTAAGTACTTATTTTACATTGCGCGCCGCGCATCGTTTTTTACCACTTTCCTCTACTTCCAACCAATTTTCACATCCACCCACACAGAAAAGAAAAACAAAATTTAGACGATTTTTACAGTTTCTTATAATGACGCATTTAAATATTTAATAAAATATCGAAAACCATAGAAATTTTAATTGAATTTTTGAATTTCCTATGTAATATTTATTACATGTCCTGCATCGTATAAAATTAATTGTAATTTGTAATATATATTTCGTTGCGTTGGGGCTTTAGGATGGAGGACAACAAAGGATTGCCTGCTAAAGTATAAGAAGTATAAGCTGAAGCGATGTAATTAAGTGTATTATTTCTATATCTTTTGTGTTGTTTGTGTGTGTGTGTGTGTGTGTGTGTGTGTGTGTGTGTGTGTGTGTGTGTGTGTGTGTGTGGGTCGAAAAGGTAAATGTCATTTTGTGTCGGAATTACAGTTTAATTCGCCTCAATGTTCTCCTCTCGTTCTCGTGTTGCCGAGATTTTCCTTCGATCGACTTTTGCTTGTTCTGCTTTCCCATTCTACCACTACTACTCTATACCATGATACGACAACACTCACAAAAGCTTTTCTTTGGATTTTGTAGCCATAACAAATGCTCGTTTGGATGATGAAGCTATTCATTTATTTTCTTTCTGCCACGGTTATTTTTCTTTCTCCCAAAAAATAAAAATAAATAATAATAAATAAAAATATTAATAAGAAAAAAAAACAAAGAATATAAAGTAAAAGAAGAAAAAAGTGATGCAAAGAATGGAGATGATGCTCATTACACGAGATAATCTTACTTCAAACGATCCCATTCTTTCAGCTTAATTAAATTTTTACGAAAACCTGTTGTCAAATTTAAAACTCACTCCTCTTTTTATTCTCAGCAACACTTTTAAATTGGAAATTCATCATTTATATTCTTTTCTTTGTTTAAAAAAAAACCCCTTTGCTTTCGGAAACAATCAATCGATAACTTTATTATTTTTAAATAATTTAATTAAAATTACTAAAATTGAAATTAATTTTAGATTTTAATATTTTTCCAATTATTTTTTTCAAATTTACATTAATAACATTTTAAAACGGTTTTATAAAATTCTATAAATTTACTTTGCACAATTTTGTGGAAAAAAAAATTCATTTCATTCGAATTTGAAGCATTTGATTTTTGAATTTCCACGACTTTCCACCACCGAGTCGGGAAAAACGCAAGGAAAATCGTTAAGTTTACACTAGTAGACATAAACGTAGAAAATATTTGAACGGCAGCAAGGATTCTACGTAGAGGGAAAAAGAGAAAACGAGATCAGATAAATAAATACGTTCGCTGGTGTTTGCAGCGTTTGCTTGCCTTATGCCTTATGCCTTATGCCTTATGCCCTATGCTTTATGCTTTATGCGCTATGCGTCTTGTACACATTTCTTCCGCACAGAAGGCGACATCACAAGGCGAAATATATTAAAATGAAAATTGACAAACGCCATTATTTATTTAGAGCCGGCGAACCGACGAGCGAAACGAGCGCGAAAATGCTCCCTTTACTTTTTCTCCATTTTACCCTTTTTCCCCTTTTTCCTTTCCTCCTTTTTCCCCTCAACAAGTAGTTTTATAAAACTCTATTCAACTCAATTTTTTTTTTTTTTTTTTTTTTTTTTTTGTAATATAAATTATAATTTCATAGAATGCAAACACTCAAAACTTTAATACATTTTTTTGCAGTTTTTTTTGTTGTTTAATTCCCATCTCATGTCTCAAGTCCTATTATCAAAACCAAAAGCTCAGCATTGTACGTTTCCAAAGGGAATATGGAGTCCTTGAGTCCTTATTAAAGGACGAAATTTGTTTTTCCTCCATATACTACTCCTAGAATAGATTTACTCGCTTAAACTGGAAATTTATACAGGATATTTTCTCTCGCAATTAATCTCAATTAATTAATTAACATTACTATAATAGATAATTAATTAAGAAAATAAATTACAAAGAAATAAAAATTAACTTGTGTCATGTAATAATAAATTTTCAAAAAAGGAAAAAAATTTAAATTGTTAAAAGGTCTATTAAAGGGGTGATATTAAATTCAGTGGCAACCGGCGGCATCCTGTATAATGCATGCAATGACATCAAGTTGAGCGCTTAAATGCTTAGCAGGAGTTTTATCCTTAATCCCAAAGTCTTCCTGCGGTCATACTGCGCGCCCCTACTAATCGGCCCCCCTTCTGTTATTGCAGACGTGTCTCGTAAATGGAAAATTTACAAGCAACATTTTATTCATTAATAAAACATATAAAAAAAATGAAACAATTTCATTTTTTTTGAGAATTTTCTTTGTTATTTAAATTAAAAATATAATAAAAAATAATTATAGATATTATGAAATAAAAATTAAGTTTAAAAATTGAAAAAACTTGTTAAGAAAAAATAAAAAAGAAAAAAGAAAAGAAAAAAAAGTCAAAAAGCAACAACCCTTTGAGGAATCGTCAAGCAAATAAAGATTTAATAATCACACAGCGAATAATTCGTTTCGACCTACTGAACCCTCAAACTATTTCCACTTCCTTTAATACTACTTTTAAATCTTCAACCTTAAAATCATCAGCTTTAGTTGTTTATTTTCATCTGTTATCATTTCACTTATATCTTTATTCGTATATTAAAAATGATTAATTTTTAAGTGAAATTTTCAATTTTTTTAAAAATATAATTAATAAATTTAAAAAGCAGTTAATGAAAAGAATTAAAAATTAAAATATTAATTTAAACCAATAAAAAATGCAATGAAACTATTAAAATCATAATTACAGTTACAATTAATCAATTAATTAATTAATGTAATAAAATATTAAAAATGAAATTGGCATTATTAGAGAAGGACCCTGAAAACGCAACGCCAACACTACCAACAGCACCAGCAGTAAAAGGACCGTAAACCGGAAGTATTACAGCTTTCGGTTATGGGGGTTATATTCCATTTATTCCATTTACACAGCACCCATACACAGAGAACTTTACTAAATTGCAAGGATGAAAGTCCTGTGGTAGTTTTGCGCGGCATTCGGTGATCGATTGCCGTCATTTTCGAGAGGACGAGACCCAACACACCCCCACACAGTTTCACAAATACCTCTACCTAGATACTCGTACACTTCTAGTATATCTAACTATTTATATTGATACGCCACCGAATGCGAATACCGGAAACCATACCAAAATATCCATCCATCGTACATCGCATTTGTGTATTTGTGTATTTGTGTAATATCTAGGCATATATAGGACTATAAAACTTATACGACAGTATAAATGTGTGTGCTTCGAAGCTTCATATCATCTTAAACAGGAAATATATTTACACTCTTTGCATTAAAGAAACTATTCTATATTCTTTATACTTCTATAAACTAAATTTTTAAGTATTCCTTTGTTTTTGTTTTATTGTTGTTGTTAAACTACACAACTAAAAGTTCAAAACTTTTATGCCTTCATTGAAACAAAAATTCTATATTTTATGCAAAAAAAATAAAAATAAGAGCATTAAAGGAATTAATTTCGAAATTTTGACAAACAGGCAAGGGTTGTTTTTGGTGAAGGCGCCGTTTTATTTTCGTCAGTCAAGTCTATCGTATTAAATGAACGTACGTATAGGTGCAAAGGAAGCAAAGGAGGCAAAGGAGGCAAAAACATTAATGAAATTAATACACCGGGCAAAGCAATCGAAATAACCGCGCACTGGTAAAGGAACTGATGGCATTAAGGGTTGCGGTAAGAAGTGAAAAGGGGATACGAAAAACGACTGATATAATACGACCATTTTGGGTTTGAACTGGGGGCGGCGGCGTTCTACACAGTCTCTTACTGCCACTGCCAAAAGCACAAGGATATCAAGCGATGGCGATGAATATAATTATAAAGGGTTGCTTTCTTCTTTTTTTTCTCTCATGGTAGCAAATCACTTATCGGTTTCGCATAAAAATTCAAACCTTTTGTGCCTTTTTATATGTTTTTTTTTTTTAGTATAAAATTTTAAATGATATTCATTTTTTATATTTTTCCGAATTACTAGAATTATTTTATTATAGAAAAATATTAAATATTAAATTTTGCATCTCAAAATGACTATAATTTAAACTTTTAAGTTTTGAATTAATTTCCTTAGAGTCCTTAGAAAATTAATCAATAATATATTAATAAACTGCAAAACAATTTTTGATTTGGGTTTTTACTTCTAAAACAATGCAGCTCACAGGTATTTCTCCATAAAAAACTCTTTCTATAAGCAGAAATAAGGAGAAAAACAAAAAGAAAAGCAAAAAAAAACAATACTGGCAACGAATTAAAGTATAAAAACAAAAAGACAATTTTTTGCTTCACCTGTAGCAAGAACCGATGCTACACTTCGAGTTTCGACGGCTAGTTCGTGCGTTCCATGGTTCTATGCGGAGAAAGCACGTAAATCTCCAAGGATGCAAAGGATTAGCTTCTAGCAGCAGCAGCAGCAGCAGCAGGAGCAGTAGCAGATAATAATACCGAGCAGCAGCGACGGTGTGCACGCAGTAAAAATAGAAACGCTTTTACTTTCTTCTCTTATGCCTCTTCTACCGTCTCCTACGGCAGGCAGACAGCTCTAAGGCTAAAGTAGCTCGTGCTCTTTCCTTCTACCCTTACGTACAGTGGGTGCTTCTGCGAAAACCGCGCGCTTCTCCAAGCCAAGCCAAGCCAGGCCGCTGTGAATGCGCCGGGAATAGGAGAGAAAAAAGAAAGCGGTCGAACAAGTGGCGAGAAAGGGTGAAGGATAAGAAACGCTTAATAAAAAAAAAGTAATAATAATCACAAAAAATAAAAAACAGAAGCTAGTAAAACATGAAAAAAAAAAAACAACTCAAGCTCAGGCTCAGCTACTTTTTAAAAGCAAGCAAAATACGTTAAAATATTTACGCCGTTTTATGTGTCTCCCTTACGTACAAAAGGAAAAATTACCGAGCGCAAGAGCTTCGAATAATAAGTTTTACATTTTTCCGTCTGAGTGACGCATTTGATATTTGATATTTTATATTTACTGGCGACAAACAATAAAAAAAAGTCTTAAAAAAAAGAATTCATTCAATATTTTAAACTTTAAATTTTTTACTGATCACTTCTTTTTATTATTTTTTTTTTTGCTGAATAAAATTAAAGTGAATTTACTATTCAAAAAATGTTCGGCACAAAAAATGGAGAAAGTAACGAGAAAAAAAAACGAGAAGAGAGAAAGAAAATAAAAATTGCGCTAATGATGCCTGTGGAGAATAACCCGAAGGACGGCGGCGGCAAGAATTACGGCCAAGCCGCAATCCCAACACTCATTTACCTCTTTTCCTTCTACATGTACCTATGTATTATGGTGTACACAACAGCCGCCCCCGCCTCCTTCCTATCCACTCCGCCAGGACTGCCCCTCTACTGCTCTAACGAAATTATTCAACGCAGAAAAAATAATTATTAAATTTGCGTCCCATTTACTGCCGTTTTTTAATATATTCCGCAATGTAAAACGTTATAACGCTCCGTTAATTTTCCTTTCCTGTTACATCAGCAATTACACTCTGCCATCTACAAATTACAAATCGTCACGAGAAATATTTCATAACTAACATTTAATTTTCTATAATAAAAAAAAATATTTTTTTTTTTTTTTAGATTTCTTAATTAATTAATAATTATTATCAATAAACTAATAAAATGCAATGTAAAAATTTTAATATTTCTGATGGAAATTTTTTATAATTTGTGGGAAAATCGTCACGAGAAATTTCAAAACTTTACCTTTAATTTTCTCCATTAAAAAATAAATAAATATTTTTTTTTTTTAATAATTAATTAATTAATATTATCAAAAATAATAAAATGCAATATAAAAAAATTAATATTTCTGACTGAAAATTATTCAAATTTGTTGGAAAATGCTAATTATTTTTGTTGTATTAAGTATTTACAAATTAGTAATTTCAAATTTAGCACAATATTAATTAACAAATACATTTCATGCATATAATTAGAACATATTGTTCTACAATTTCAATTAATGCGCCAAATTAATTTGTTATTATTTAAAATAAAATATCCTCTTTCTACAAAAGTTTACCTTTTTTAATTATTAATTAATTATACTTTATTTTCAAATTTTTTTTAGACCTTTTTTTTAATTATTAATTGTATAAAAAAAAGTATTTGAATCAAAATGAAAATTAAAATTTCTCTTAATGTTTTAAACAGATTGTTCACGGATCGTGTGACCAGACGCAAGCACGTATCGGCCAATTCGGTCGCCAACGAGCAGAAAGCGTCCAAAGTGCTCGGACTCGTCTTTCTGACGTTCGTCCTGTGCTGGTCGCCCTTCTTCATACTGAACATCCTGTTCGCCGCCTGTCCGAACTGCCAAGTGCCGGATCACGTGGTGGTCATCTGTCTGTGGCTGGGCTACGTTAGCTCCACAATCAACCCCATCATCTACACCGTATTCAACAGGACATTTCGCGCCGCCTTCATACGACTGCTCTTGTGCAAATGTCACAGGTACCACTCAATCTTTACACACACACACACTTCCCTTTCCCTTTCCCGTTTCTCCCTACTTTCTATCCATATAACACATACAAATGATTTTAAACTAAGTATTTAATTAATTGATTAAAGAAAAAAATTCAAAGTAAACTAAGCAACAACAAAAAAATTACTTTTTAAAAAGTTTCATTGTGTTGGGGTCCTTCAGGCTACTTTTACATGCATCGCTTTCGTACCGACCGACTACCGATAAAGCCACCATACTCGAAACTACTCTTATACTAATGGCTTTTACTTTTTACGTACCATGTTTTGCTCCGAGTAATAAACTCGAACTTTATTGCACCGCTATTTCGTTACTATTACTCTATTTTCCCACACTGTAACGGTACAATGTAATGCAATAATTGTCCACCAGTTTTATTCACGCAAAAAAAAAAAAAAAAAAAAAAAGAAGAAAAACAAAAGCAAATTACAAATTAAACTAAATAATAGTTATTTTATTTTTGAATTTTACAGCCCTCATAAATGATTAATACCTCCTTTAAGGATATAAAAATTATTTAAATAGCATCAACTTTATAAAGTATTTTTGCTTTCTACTAAAAAATTGTTTTTCCCGCTAAAAATTTAATTTTTCTTTAATAAAATCATTTATAATAAACAAAAAAAAAGACTTCAAAGAAGTAAAATATTATTTTCTAATGAATATTTAAAACCAATAAACTTTAAAAAGTCTCATTTTCTTCTAAAAATTAAACAAACAAAAATTCTATACAAAAAACAACTTTCCTATTAATTAATAGCATTCTTTTTAATCTTTTTAATTAAAAAAAAAAATCAAAAAAAGAAATAATTTAATGCACCCACAGCAAAAAAAAAAACCTTAAAGAAAATACAAAATTTTAAAAAAGAATTTTATCCCATAAAAGAAATATATTTTTCTTACTTAAATAACGTTTGGTTTTTAATAAAAAAAAAATAATTAAAATTAACAACGAAAAAAAACTAAAATATAAAAAAATAAACGATTGTCAACAGGTTATCGCGTTTCGTGCGCTATAAATCGACACGTGGCGACGGCCGGGGGGCGGCCAGTCTCTGCGCCCCCTCGGCCCTACCGCTGGCCATCAGTCTGCAGGGAACGCCGCTCCTGACGCCCGCCTCCAACAACACCACCGACACCCCGTCGTACATAATGGTCACTCGCACCCCTTCGAGTACCTTCCGCGACGCCATCTCGACCACCCCCGACTCGCAAAGCTACCAGAACCACGACTGTTAATTGTTAATTACATTCTTTCTCTCATCCTCTCACAATTTAATTAATCAATTAAGTAATTAATCAAATTAAACTGCTGTCCTATTTTTTTATTCCATCTGATCCGAATTAAACATTAAAATAAAAAATAAAAAAACCTAAGTGTTAGAATTTCAATGTATAAATGAATAAAAAATCAATCAAAAAGTGTGTTTAAAAATAAAATAAAATAAAATAAAATTATAAAAAAAAAAGAAATCTAGGAAATGTATATTAATTAATTAATAATTAATAGATGACTGTGTAATTTATTTTTCTTGAAAAAAAAAAAACTAATTAAGCGAAAAAGAAAAAAAGAAAAGAAAAGTTTTAGTATTAAATTAAATTATTAAATGTAAAAGTACTTGTACCACTAAAAATAAAAAGGAAAAACTAAGGAAAAACTTTTCATTGTCATTTGATTTTTTTTTTTTTTTTAGATTTTGCGTGCGTGCGTAACGAGAATAGCTGGCTAGTCAGTTACGTGCTGCAAAATAAATACCGAATGCAAACAATTCCGTTGCCTTTTATGTAATTGCCATCGCATATTGATAACAATGCCGTGCCATCATTTAAATGCAAGGTTTTCAGCTAAAAAAATAAACTAAATAAAAAATAAAAAAAAATTCATTAAAAAAACTATTAAAAAATATAAAAAAAAAAAACAATTTTTTTTTAAGTGAAAATTTTGAATGATATCATGGGTTTATTACTATTAAATGATAATATACCCTGTATAAAGATTTATTTCAGCATATTTTGCGTGGACATTGAAAGCAGATTACGAAATTGTTTGTCGACGCTAATAACGATTGCATATTGTGTGTTGCAAATGGTTTATTACAGATGCATTTTGAGGGGGCGGCAGCAGCAGCAGCAGCAGCAGCAGCAGAGGCAGCAGAGGCAGCTCTTGTTGTTTGTTATTCAATGCAAAGGGGACTGTTAAACAGCGATACGGCATTATTTTGTTCCACTCACTGTTGTTAAAATGCTCGTGTGTGCATCTATGCAAGTGCAAGTGCATTTACGCAATATTTGTTGGTCAGTTGGTCATTGTGGTGTGGTGGCGCTGGTACTGGTATTGTCCGGGGAATCGCAACTTCGCTAATTGTGTGAAAGTTGTATCGGTGGGAAATTTCCCCGATTACTATTACGGTCGATTATTCAAATTTCAAACTGTTGATTACATTCTTAAATCATTCAAACTAATTATATCGGTTTCGTTTCAAAAACTTTTTTCTTTGCTACTTTTCCCTTTATTCAATTAATTTTTATTAATTTTCAAATTAATTATTTAATAGAAATTAATCAAATTAATTTCTTCTTTTATTATTTATAATACTTTAGATTTTTTTTCTATATTTAAATTTTAAATTTATTTATTACACAATAAAGAAATAAAATAAAAATAAAAATCAAATGAAAGTTAATAATTAAATTTTAATATCTTTTAATATCAAATTAAAAACAAACTAAAGCTTATACAGGCAATTAAATTATGCTTCACACAATTACAGGGATAATAAGGGATAAAGAGGCTAAAGGAAGAAGAAAGAGAGAGAGAGAGAGAGAGAGAGAGAGAGAGAGAGAGAGAGAGAGAGAAAAAGATAAAGACATTATCCTTATTAAAAAGCTATCTGCGAGGGCAATCAGCAGGCCCTTTCTTATAATAGAATGTACTCTACGTCTTAAAAATGAAAATAAAAAAAATAAAAGAAAACACCCGGCAAAATTAAAGCGACAGGAAAAACAAGCAACTAAAACCGGACGAAAAAGAACAACAAAATTTTCTTCTAAAGAATATCATTCTTGAATTATCCAGATTTTCACTTATTATAAATAAAATTTAAATTTTTCCCTTTAAAAAATTTTTGAATTAAAATTCTATCTACAAAATTAGAAAAGAAAACAATTTTGAACTATTTTTCAAATCAGTTTCACTTGTAAAATTGTAAAACACAATCAGTAGATGGAGAATAGATGTAAAACAAGTCGCATCACTGGCACAAATATTAATTAACAAGTTCGGGGAGCAACCGGGGCAACCCTTTACGGAATCAGAGGTTAAAGGGTGGATATTTAAGTACAGTTTCTAGTATCTCTTGCCCCGAATTGAGAGAGCTACCCTTTATCCTTAGTTGATATTCAATCGACCGTTCCGTACTATTAATTCGCCCCTTGCTTATAAGTAGATTATTAACTTGCTCGATAATCGCTTTACCATTAGAAAATTTAATTTTCCAAAATTTACCAAATCTACAATAGACGCAGAATACAATTAAATTGAAATTAAAATTTAAATTAAATCATTTATAACTTTATAATTAATTATTAAATTATAAATTTATAAAAACAATGAAAAATCATTAATAAATTTATTTTAAATTAGCAAATTACAAAGAAAATTAATTAGAAATAAATTTTTAAGAATATACGTACTATACACATAATTTATTTCTACTCGTAATTAATTTCGGAGGAGGAGAAGGAATGAGGAGAAGAAAAATTGCGATTAATAATAAAACATTCTCAATGAAAATTTCCAGGTATAAATTGTTTGACCCTTAAATTTATTATTCACACTTAATTAATACGTTTATCCGGACGTGTTACTACAACCAAGGATAAACTTTATTAGGGCACCCTTCATTTCATCGAAATTGTTGGCTAATTTGATTTTATTTTATATACCTTCAGAATGGAATATTATGATTCAGATAGGATAGGCAAGCGACGAAAATTGTTTTCGAATACTTTCAACGAAAACGCTTCGAGCTACTTATAGTTGCCCGGCGCCTTCACTCCACACCAACGGTTTTTCAATAGAAAATTTTAATTTCGTTTATTACAATAATTTAACAATTAAAAAATTTAATTAATTATTAACAATTAAATAAAAATCATATTTATTATTAAATAAAAAATGTTTTAAATTTGATTTTTATCATCAGCATTAACCCGGCGCCTTCACTTTAAAAAAATACTATTTTTCACTTGGAAAGAAAAAACAAAAACTTAAATTTAAAACAATAAAAACATCGTTTGAAAAAACATAAACACTGTTAAAATGTTAAACTTTAAACACACAAAACAAGCATTAAAGCATTAAAGAAAAATAAACATTATGTTTTCGAAATTAGTGTTGGCACGTATAATTTTATGGAAATGAACCCATGAAATGAAAACGCCATTTAATTAATTAAAAGAGCTTCACCTTAGAGGCATTACAAAGTAGACCGGAGCCGTAACTTTTAAACGATGCGCAAACTATTAAAAACTTGTTTGAGTTGAGAAAGCAGCGGAGACGGAATGGCAATGAAAGTGCAGAAGTGCAGCAGAATAAGGAAAAGGTAAGTGGAGGTGGGCTACAAAACGTTACGGCCACTGTGACAAAACGGATTGTCGTCATTCGAAGAGAGAAACGTTAAAGTTGTGCTTCGGCTGCTCAGATGGCGAAGAAGCAGAAGCAAAAGAAAGCGGCGGCAGCAGTGGTGGAAGAAGAAAATGCAGGTGTCGATGCGCGCAATTTGAATTGCAAATTCCCAACGGAAATTACGATTCCCAGTGAAAATGTTTCTTCACTTATGTATGAATTTTTTTCCTTTCGTGGGCACGAGTCACAGTCGCACATTTTTCATTCGTCTGCTTTTCGAAAAAAAAAGAACGAAAAAAAAAACAAAATTCCCATCGCTACACTTTGCTTCTTAGCCCACAAAAGCCCGATCGAATTTTTCTACCCCCCTTCCCATCCCTCCATCCACGCAAAAACCCTAATTTTATTTATTCAAAAATTTATTCCGTCTTTCATGATTTAAACATGGAATCCTGCAGTAAATCTACTTTGCCACAAAGAAAAATTAACTTATTTCAATATTTAATTTTAAAATAAACCGTAAGCTAATTTTAAAATAAATAATTTACTAAAAAATAAATAAATAGTTAACTTTTAAATAAATAATAATTAAATAAAATGAAATATTAATAAAAAAGCTAAAGTTAATAAATAACAGCCAAGAAGTAAATTAAATTATAAAAATCAAGACTAATAATGAGAAATGAAACGTTCGAAAAACGGTTTTCATTTATTTCTTGTACGTTATACGTGAAGCAACTGCATTCATCCATCCATTACTTTGGCAGCGAGTGTCTAATGTAATGCAATCAGTTTTGGGGGAGCGGCGGCGAACGCGCGTATGCGGTGCATATAATTGAATTGCATCTTTCGAATGCACTGGGAAATTGGTAAGCCAGGGCTGCTTCAAAAGCACAGCATCAAAAGATTTCCGTTTAACGAAATTAAAACGCATGCAAATCCTTTTTTCATTTCAATCAAAATTTTACTAATGAAAAATTTATAAGCCAATAAATAATAAATATATTTTCATTTTACGCTTGCTACATTAAAAATAAAATAAAAAACTTGTTTGAAAGCAAAAAAAAAATTAAATAAAACAAATAGAAATTTGAATTTTCATGCAAGCAGAGACATCTGCTGCTGGAAACCTAAAAGGATGCATTATCCTTAGTCCTTCACACAGAAATTTAAGGATTCCAATGGAAATTCCGTTCGTATTTAGAAATTCTTTAATTTAGAGGTCGCTAAAGTAAAGTTTACCTCCGCCTTTTTGTCATTTAATTAAAATTAATATTAAATCGAAACTTTAAATTAAATTAACCGCGTCCTTTTCAGTTTAATAATCCCTCAATCCCTCGGATCCCTCAGAAACAGTAATAGTATTTAATCCTCGCCCTTTAAGCACAGCACGATTATGTTAAACATATTTCAAACGAGATTTAAATTTTAAATCTTCGTTTCATAATAATAATTAAAAAAAAAAAAAGAATTAAATTAAGCGTTTTAACAAGAAAACAGTTAATGAAAAGCTATTACCATAAAATCATTCAAAAATTATTAAAGAAACAATAAACCGAATAAAAAAAGCATTAAAATTACTAATTAAATTTAATTTGCAAGACATTTTAAAAAGACACACACAGAAAATAGGAAAAACGAAGCAGAAAACAAACAAACAGAAGTAAAACACAGTCCGAAAATAAACTGCGTGTGGGTCAGTCGTCAGTCGATTAGGAGCTGTGTGAAAATGACACGGCGTGACACACCCACACACCCACACACACACACACACACACACACACACACACACACACACACATACGTAAAAAACAAACATTTAAGCACAACGACAACGAGCGATAGCAGGGGGCGGCTAATGAGTGCCTATAGCATCTAGCATCCCCATCCGCCTCCCCCGCGACATCCTTTACTCAGCAGCCTCGCGCAGCTGGAGCTGCAAACGTCCACTTTTTGTCATTTCATTTTGATGATGCAAAGCATAATAACTTCCTCCCCACTTCTCTATATGAAATCCCAAAATTATCCGCACTTTTTTTCCATTTATTTCCACAGCATCCCTCATGTTCTCGCTTTTTTGTTTTTGATTTTTTGTTTTGCTAAATGCCTTTGTTGCTCTGCTGTTTCGGACGTAATTTTTTATTTTCTTAAATTGTCAAAAATTTTAATTTTTAATTTAATAATTAATATAGGATTCAATTGCAATACAAGAAACATATTTTTTTCTAATTGCTTTTCATTATTAAAGTAAAAACAAATAATTAAAAATTGAAAAAAGAATTACAAAAAAGGGGAAAAATTAGTGATGAAATGACTTCAAGAGAGAGAGAGAGGGAGGCTTCGGTGGTGGACCAATCTCCTGAAACTGATTAAGAGAGCAATCGTGCAAAATCCGTGAAGTGAAGCGACTTCCTTGTTCAAATAGATAGAGAATGGGATGGGCACAGAGAGAGAGAGAGAGAGTGAGTGAGTGAGTGGCGGCGGAAGGGATGGCAATGTATTAGTTGAAAAATGGCTCAACACTCGGCACACAGCGGGCAGAGCTTTAAAAGCGATTGCAATGGCAACGGCAATGGCAAAGGCGTTAAGATGCAGGCAGGCCGGCAGACACTAGGGGGGCGGCGATGGTGGTGGTGTGGAGTTCAGGGGTCATTTGAAGCGGGCGGCACACGGCACACGGCACACGGCACACGGAAAGCGATTGTGTGAGTGATGGATGATTATAGGCAGTTTTCTTGGGCAAAATTCGACGCAAATTGCTTTTCGCAATTGCATCGAATCGTCCTTTTTGTTCCGTCGAATAAAACGCGGGGGTGTCTCATTGTGCAACTCCTAATTGCCTCATTTACATTTCCATATTTCAATTTTTCTTCTTCTTCCTTCTCTCAATTCGTTTTTCGCTTATATTTTTCATTAATTTTCATTTAACTATTCAATTAAAATTTAAAGTAATTATTAAAAATTGATAATATTTTTTATTTTATAATTAAAAATAGTAAAGCAAAAATATATTTTAAAATAATTATTTAAATTAGTTGATTTGTGCAAAAGTAGATATAATTTAATTTTCAATAGAAAGTGTTTAGTAAAAGCGACAAAGAAAGAAGGAAAATATAAAAAAAAAAGAAACATTAATAAAATGAATTAGAATTAGAAAATTCCAAGAAAAACGAATAGCCGTAGTACATAGAAATAAATCTTGCACACCATTTATAGCTTCAGCTTTACACTACTACGATATTAAAGAAACCATTGTATTTGTGTTTGCATTAGACTTATATCTAAAGATCTTTAATACTTTTACCATTTTTACGCTTTTACCATTGCTTTTCCTTTTTTTATTAGGAAACATTAAACTGCTTACATGGAAAATTGTGTATTGCACAGCTACTAAGGCGTTTTATTAACTCAAACACTAAGAAAACTTTAGATGAACGAACCATGATAGCGGAGGGTGTGTTCCGACATTAACAGCCACTATTTAACTTTGACATTTGTCGTAAAAGCTCTAAACTCTAAGCCCAAAGCTCTAATACTAAACATGGATCTGATTGTAAAAACCGAAAAGATTTCCTTCCATCCAAATTTTATTTTCATATTTTTTCTTCATTAAAAAATTAAAAATTAAATAAAAAAAAATTTAAAAAAAAAAACAATTAGAAACATTAAATAAATAAATCAGATTTATTACTGAAGTGTTTAATCAATTATTTAATTAATTTATATTAAATTAAAAAAAAAAAAATATTTTTAACAATTAAAAAGATTAGTTAAAAAACAACTAATCATATAAACTCTCCATTATCCTTGCTTTATCCTAGCCGCGAGAATAATAAATAATAAAAGCAAATAAGCAAATAGTTTGCCGCACCGTCCGAGCTTTTCTCCATCTGTTTGTATCATCATTAGGACAGAGTTGATCTGTATGCCGAGTGGACAGTTAGTTATTATTAGATTTAACGAGGATGCAATTAATGTCCGCTGGTCCAACGGATATTTGCAAATATCGTTTGGCAAATTAGCAACAATACCATCCGCCGGTTTTCCATAATTTTCTTCTATGCTTTACCGTATACTGCAGTTACAAGAAACAACTCTTCCGAATTAAAAAAAAAAAAAAAAAAACGAATGTTTTCTTTTCTTACATAACCACTTTTTCTAAATTTATAACTTTCAAATAAGTTTTTTTTTTTTATTTTCTTTTTTAAAAATACCTCTATAGAAAAATTAATTTATAAAATACAAAATTAAATAATTATCAAAAATCAATACTTTATATTTCATTAATTAATGTTTGCAAAATATATTTTAGTTTCATTTCTCGAAGAACAAGATTTTCAGCGTTCTAGAGGTAACCGAACACAAAAAAATAAAAACAAGAAGTTATATCAGTTAGAATGTTAGATAATGATAAGAAGAGCAGAACTTGGCATTAGCCGGGTGTTGTTACGTTGTTTACGTTTAAGAAGAGAAAGGTGAAATTGATGTGCGCACACACCTGTGCAAATGTGGATGGATGCTTTATGACAAAGGATCGTAACGCATCATCTCACCTCAAAGAGAACACTGCCACTCTTCGGTCCTCCTCACTTCTCTCGGTGTTACATGCAAATTATCACATTTTAACAATGCCTCGCTCCCTTTTTGCTCTGCACGTTTCTTAATTTCTAATTGATTTCGATTATTTTAATTAACCCCATTCACAAAAAAAAGAAAAGAAATAGATAATGAAAAAATAATAATCAGGGAGAAATTAACAAGAAACGAATTAATTATAAAATTGAAAGAAGAAATTCCATAGAAAAGATTAAGATTTCTGAATTGATTCAGCAAATTTTTAAAAATTAATTTGTAACAGGATAAATTAAAATAAAGATAAATTTATTTGGCAGCTAAATTATTCTATAAACTGTAAAGTGTTAAAGTAGACGTTTAGAAAATGCATTTAATGTTTGCCAATTTTTTCATCCTGTTCCAAATTAATTTTTTAAAGATTTATTTTATAATAAATTTAAAGTTTTTAAAGTTTACAAAAACTATTTCAAAATTCAATTTTAAAAATTAAATAGTTAATTAATTTAAAAAAAAAACTAATCTTCAAAAAATTTAATAAATTTCCAATTAAATCCAGAGATAAACAGAAAGAAAAACCGAAACAAAGCTCTACAAAAAAAAAGAAGAAAATAACAGTTTAAAAGTATTAAAAGTACTACAAGAGAGAACAAATTAGACTATTAGAGGAACAAATAGGGCAGCGCGTGCGTGAAATTTCCCTATTGCGAGCCGAGAGAGCAAGCACGACTACAGTCAACGGGAAACTTAAATTACAAGCCGCCACACAACCGTCGCGACGCTCCACGCAAAAGCATCGCCGCTCCCGCAAGCGTAATTCTAGTAATACTCGCGGCCGCCTCCGCGTCTTATAACCGTATTCCATCATCGCAAGTCTTTACTTACAAAAAAAAAAAAAAAAAACAAAGTGAAACTTTCTCATAAAATACAAAAAAATAAAAAATAAAGTAAAAAAAAAAACAAAAAAGAAAATAAAAAAATGAATGAAAAACCCTAACGGTTTTTCCGTCGCCCATAAATCATATTGGCATTATGTTATCGTCGTCGCTACTCTTGCTGCAAAACTACACCGAATCATTGCTATTGCAAGCGCAAAATGTGACCAATGCCATCGGCGGCATCAACGATTCGACAGCGGCACCCTATCTGCCGCCCCCGCGCATCACAATTTTTAAAAGTGCAGTGGTTCGTAATGATGGCTTCGGCAGCAGCAGCAGCAGCGGTAATAGTGATTTGTTAAGTGGCAGCGCCGGTCAAGATGATGGATTATTTAGCACAACGAAAAGTGTCGTTATCGGTGGTGGTAGTGGTAGTGGTAGTGGTGGTGACAACGGCCAAGAGGAGTTCAACAATTGGTGGGCCCTTTTGGCTCTGATACTGGTCTTCGGCACTGCCGCCGGTAACATTTTGGTTTGCCTGGCCATCGCTTGGGAACGCCGCTTGCAGAATGTTACCAATTATTTCCTCATGTCTTTGGCCATCACCGATCTCATGGTGGCCATTCTCGTTATGCCACTGGGCATTCTTACTTTAGTTAGAGGTGAGTTGTCTATTTTTAATTTTTTTTTTAATTTTTTTATTTAATTTTAAATTAATTAAATTTATTTTTATTTATTATTTAGTAAACTTCGGAATTTTTTATATTTTTACAGTAAACTTAAAATTTTACTCAGTAAATAAAAGCAAATAACTGTTAAAATGAATTTCAAATTGTAATTATGAAATTATAGCTATAAAAATTTTAGTGATTTTTTAATATTCATTTCAAAATAAACTAAACGAAATCGTATAAAATTTTTAACATTTATCGAACAATGTTATTTGCAATAAATCCTCGGGATAATGAAAATTATTTATTAAACAACAGTATATAAACTGATGTATGATGTATGATGTATGTACTACATAAATACAGTGTAGGTAATATAAAAGTAATAACATTTTTGATATACAACGGTGAAATAATTTTATCAAGAAAATATGACATAGATATATTGTACCATTTATCGTCTAATATCGAATATTGCCATTTCTCTTTTACGCAATTACTAATAAATGAAATACGAAAAGTTATAAATTTTTTCTGTATAAAAATGCTTCAAATAAAAATGCAAATAAATAAAACAAAATTAAACAAATACAAAAAATTATAATAAATAATTTAAATCAAAGTAATAAAACAAAATAAAGAAAAAGCAGTAAACCAACAATACCAAACTTGAAAAATCATCAAGGTATAATTAATTAAGCAACGAAAACCATTTTTAAAATAAAAAATAAAAGTAATGTTTGTATTTCCAAAACAATGATAACATTAATTGTGTAAATTCAATGGATGAATTGAAAAAACCTAACAAAAAAAAAACGAGAATAAAAAAGCAGAATCCAAGCAATGCTTGAAACAATATAAACTTAATAAAAGGATTTTCCAGCACACACAAAAAAAAATAGAAAAACAGCAGAAGAACAAAAAAAAAAGCAAAGAAAAGTACAATATACGAGTACTAGCACAAATAGCAGAAGCTTTTTAAGCTTTTCCAGTCACAGGTTCACGTAGACTGTAGACAATAAATCAAACTCTATGTAATAACTAGTAAAAAGTCGCGCTGAATACATATCGATAAATAAAGTGGCGTACAGGTAGTGAACGTAAATTAATAAAATTTTTCGCCTCTAAATCAAAATTCACCTGAATATACAGCAAACAGCTAAATTTATTGCATCGGAACAAAAAAAAAAAAAAACTACGAAATAAACGAAATATGAACTTCCAATTTTGTGCTAAACTAAAACTACAGTTTATTACCATTTACAAAGTTTCTTTGCAACTGTTTTAATTATTGAAATGCAAAATTTAAAAATTGGAATAAAAATGTACTAATTAAAAATAAAATAAAAACTAAAAGTTTGGTTCTTAAAAGATTTACACTTAAGGTAAAAAAAAGGTAAAAAGCAAAAGCAAAACCAAAAAAAAAAAAAAATAGTAAAAGCTGTAAAGTTCATGTTGAATGGAATAATAATAAGCATTAGTTGAAACGATCGTTCAGAAATCATCAAGATACAATCTAAAACACATAAATTTGTCGATATTTCGAATGTTGTTTAAGCATTTCTCTATTGTTTTATTAAACACACCTTTATTACTTTTTAATACCCGACTATTCTCTACAAGTGTAAGAGTACATTATGTAAAAGCATTTTCCACAATTTAAAATTGCTTAGTTTTTATTTAACAAAACCTTTGAATAAAAAAAATTATCAAAACTATTATTTTCATTATTTAAAATGTAAATTTAAAAACAATCAATTGTTAGATTTAAAAAAACATTAAATGCATAAAAATTCCAAAAAGTAAAACACTTTTAGCAATTGAAACAACTAAAACAATTGCTAAAAAAAACGACAAAAGAAAATCATCATCATCATCATCATATTCTCGTATAGATATAGAAAGCAATAATATTTTGATTCACTTAATCGCTTAATAAGAGACAGACCCCCTTGAGACGCATGTTTTTATTGGACTTAATGGTATCATTAATTTTTGATCAAATAATAAGCATAACTTTACCACTTTGATTGACATCAAAAGAGCGCAGCGTGTCTCACTACTCTCTATTGAGGTCCTTGATCTTCTTTCGTTTTCTTTTTCTTTTTCAGTCTAAAGTACTAAGCGCTCAGTACTGGTCAAAGTTAATTAACCAAAAATAATCATAATAAAAAATAAACTAAACAATTTTAAAGCCTTCCTCTTTAAATTTTTAAATTATTAAATTATTATAAATTTAGTAAAGTAAAAGCATAACAAATTTTTTAAATCGTTCATCATTGAAATAACAAAGAAAAATTCAAAAGAAAAAATTTAATTTAAGATTTGCATTATTCCAAATCCCGGAAAATCTTTCTCTCCCATGGAAAAAATAAAACCCTTCAATGAATTTTTAGCTTTCCCGCGCTTCATAGCTTCTCCGCTCTCAGTTAGAAGACTCTTAAACCATAGTTGGACGTGTTGACGTCAATATGAATATCTGTTTGGCCGCCCGTAGATTTATTGCAGCTTGTGCAAATGTTTGCCAATTAATAACAGAGAGGAGAAGGAAACTCTAGCGGCCGCATTTGGTGGACGAGCATGCAGATGATGCTAACCAGACCCTGGCCCATCAATTCATCTATCAGCATAAAAGCTCCCGCTGCTGAAGGTGAAGGTGAAGGCGCCGGGCAACTACTAGCGCGCGCACAACCACCACCACTACATAAGTATACTGAAATGCAAAGAAATCTCTCTCCTTAGTGGCCATTGAACAAATAAGTGAAACCGGACGTCGTTTGTCACCATTTCTCACCCATACACTTTTCGTTTTTGGCGTTAAAAGCGCCTAATTTTAACCATTCCCAAGATATATTACTCGCGCGTCTTTATAAATAACTCATCCGTAGAGTGCAGATCAGAGCAAAGCAATAGCAATAGCAATAGCAAAAGTGTTCTTGGCCAACTACTAGTTCGCTGAGTTCGTTCATTTCGTTCGTTGATTTAATAAACGCCAACGGAAAACACTTTCGTAACAACAGTCAAGGATTTTCTGCTGCGAGCCTAAATTGCGACGAGAACAAAATACAAATGATGTGCTGCTGTGTGCCACATTAGTTGCTTCGCACGTTTGTAGTTTGAGCGAGAGCGAAAACACATCTATCTGGGCAAACTAAAATTGAAATCGCCTTCGCTTCTTCGCTTTTTCGCTCTTGTTTACCGCAGTGTCAATTGTCTGCATGTGTTCTCCTTCCCGTTGATTGAAATGTCATATATACGATATGCGTAATGGACTTTTCCTTCGTCCAATAAATATTCATTTTATTTTTACCGTTTCACCGGTACCTCTCTCTCTCTCTCTCTCTCTCTCTCTCTCTCTCTGCTAATATACCGACCAAAAAAAAAAGCAGAAAAAAAAAACCCACAGAAAAACAAAGGGATCGAGCGAATAAAAGCTCAGTGAATGAAATAATAAAACATGCCGCTCGCTTTTTTTCGACGATATGGTTTAGCAGCAGTGGCTGGCGTCCGAGGTATAATATTGTAACGGCGTCTGTTTCGGTTTATTAGATTTACATTGAGCGTCATCGGGATCGGAATTCAATCAGGAGAATCGTAAAAGTTTGATGACCCGCAGGGTAACTACACCACTGCCTGCCTGCCTATTTGAAACGGATCAAATCGCTTTTTCGGTTACAATAATAGTAATAATAAAACTACAGAGAGCACTGAGCAGCACAGATTACGTTTTTAAATCTGTCCTATATTTCTAATGCTTCTCCACTGCTTCTCTTCAGCTTCTGTGCTTCTGGTTTAGCCGCCTCCGCACTGCTCTTATTACGTTCACCACTTTTTTCCCTTCCTTTTACAAGCTTTCTATTACCACTATTGGCTTTTCAACTTTTCATTCATTCGTTCATTCGCAGACAACATTCATCTTTCGAAATCGGCAGCTTTTGCTAGCTTATTTATTGTCATCTAGTTTCAATCAATACACTGCGGATGAGCAATGAAAACATCAGGCAATGAAAACTTTTCAATTTGACATTTAAAGGTCTTCTCAAATTCTCTTTTTTACTTATTTTTTTTTTTTTTTTTACTTTTCTTGGTCGTTACTTTATTTTTAATATAACGGAAAATAGTTTACATTATTTAATATAAATTTAGCTTAGTTCAAATAATTTTTTTTTCACTTTTGCTTTTAATTTAAAAGCCCTACTTATTTACGAGAAAAAACGAAATTAAAAAAAAAAACAATAATTTTACTTTTAGTTTTTAAGACTAAGTGCGAGTCAAGCAAGATAAGTACGTTACGAGTTAACGTTAAACTCGGTAGCAGTCGGTCTCGACCATAGCTAGTCGCGCTCTGCTTATAGTCCGGTCGCCCGCATCACTAACGTTGCGCCGTCGATGCGTTCAGCAGCTCGGATGCGCTACTACGCTCAACGTAGAGACCGGTAGCGCCGGCTGTTAACGTTAACATTACCCCCAAAAGAAATCGCCCTGTATAAAATCTGAAAATTATTTAATTTCAAAATATCTTTACCACAATTAAAGGCTATCTATTTAGAAATTATTTCATGATAAATCTATTCGGATCAGTTCATTAATTTTGATTTTATTAACAAATTACTAAGAGAACTTTTTTGTGGCAAAACGTCCAATGACTAACGATCAGAAGATAATAAATTTCGAATGAACTCTTTAAGAAATTTTAACAATTTTAATGCCATTATGAAGCTTATTTAACCGTCTTTTAATATTATTAATAATTGTAAAAATTTTAATTTTATTATTAATAAAAAATTAGTTTAAAAAAATTAAATCCTCTGTAAAAAAAAAAAATAGATAGCAATAATAATTAAATTGCTTATAGACCAGTCGCGCGTCTCGTTAACGTTACGCCGTCGATGTTTTCCGCCGTTTGAGTGCATTACTACGCCGCACGGCGAGACCGGTAACGCCGGTTATTAACGTTATTGCAACCCCCAAAAAGAAATCACCCTGCATAAAATCGAAAAATTAATTAAATTAAAAATTTCTTTAATTCAATTAAAGGCAATCTATTTAGCAATTATGTAATGAAAAATTCAAGATGATCTGTTAAATAAATAACATTTTATTAGCAAATTACCGGAAGGTCTTTTTGCTGCGAAACTTCCAAAGACTAACAGTCAGAAAATAATGTAATTACAATTGAACTAATAATGCCATTTTTACAATTTTTATACCATTTTAAAGATAATTAAATTTGCTATTCATATCATGGAATAATATTTTAATTTTCACTTCAAAAACAATTTATTATCATTAAAAAAGTCAATTAATAAAAAAAAATACTTTTTTTATATAAAAACATTAACAGTATAAAGAAAAAATAATAATAATTTGGTAAAAAACATGTTTACAAGAAAATCCACAAGCAATTAAACAAAACCGCAAGTAGTACAATGCGAGAGGAAGAGAAACCCCTGTGGAAAATACGATTTCAAGTGAAAGCTCACAAAGGAATTTTACATTGAGGGGTCTCTCTAATTCAAGCACACACAGCACACACAGTACACACAGTACACACAATAATACACACATTAAGGTAGGTTTTCTCTTTAGCTGCCAGCAGCAGCATCCATCCAGAGCAACTACGTGACAGACAATACAAAAGGCGCGCACACGTGTAGCACTATTTTATTCTTTCTAATGTTCCATTACTCACATTACTGTACTCGATGTTCTCGTTCTGATATTGCACAACTACACAGACTCACAGACAACAGACACAGACAGACTAATTATTGTACTTGTGTACCTACTCGTATGTGGTACGCAGAGCACAGTGCAAAATTGCAATTAAAGTTTGTACAGTTGTAGAGCAAGAGCAAGAGCAAGTTGAGCAAGGTGGTTAGCGCAAATACGCGCGCGTTTGCGTTGGTGGTGAGGACAAAAGCAGAAAGCAGAAAGCAGAAAGCAGAAAGCAGAAAGCAGAAAGCAGAAAGCAGAAAGCAGAAAGCAG
>JASKGO010004229.1:0-10537 GCA_030556065.1 Holobus sp. GC000080
CTAGGATTACTCCCCCAGCCTGTATACTCGATGTGCTTCACGCACGCATCACGATTGTTGTGTTAGAGTTTCCGCTGTAGAAGAGATAACAATCGACAATCGGTGGGCCAGCTAAACGTATGAGTCTATGAATATGAATACAATTGGGTTGCTCTGCGCGCGCCAAATAAGCCTCATTGAAAACAAATTAAGACGGGCCGAATCGGCGGCAACCCTCTCTCTCTCTCTCTCTTTTCAGAAAGCTTTTCGCTTTTTGCATTGCTCCCTCTCCGTCACTGGATGGATCTTGCGGCGTGCATCGACTCTCTCTGCACGTTTCTATATTTGTATAGTATCGAAGATGTCAAAGTTCCGAAGAGTGTCAACTGCAGCAAAGCAATTATTTCTCTGTCCTTCCGCGCACTACTATATACACGTGGTAGTATTTCCTCAATACAATGATGCGCACTGTAAATTCGAAATAGGTTTTATTCTTTGCGGCGGCGGCAGCGGTTTGTTCTGCGGGTGCGAGGAATCAAAGAGTACCAAGCAAACAATTTATGCAAATTATTGCTATATGTATTTTCCAATCATCAGGACCAAGCTCTCGCTCGACTTTTTCATAGAAAACTCTTTTCTGCCTTTAATGGACGGATTTATATTCAATCGCCATTATTTTTCTAATTAAAAAAGTTTTCCCGCTTTAATTGATTTTTTTTATTTTTATTTTTTAATTTGTTAATTTGTTAATTCGATATTTGATATGTTGATTTTAAGCATTTAAAGTAGGCTTTAAATTTAACTGATGAAATTAAAACAATAAAATTTCAAATGGCTTTTTTTTTAATTTTAAATGGCGCAACAACTTGTTTTTAAATAATATATGAAAAAATATTTGAAACAATGAGCAAAGCAATTTAAAATAAATTCAGAAATGTACGAGTCTCCTGATTTAATATTTAAATGCGTGATGCTGAAATGAAAACTTAATGAGGTGAAGATTAAAGTTTTCCGCGAACTTTGTGCCGAGCCGCTTAACTTCTACGAGACAATTCTGAAATACTTTCGCTCGTATAGTACCTATCCATAATAATGGTGGGTGCACACTGCATACATAGACCTCATCATTCCAACATTTATCTCTTAGTCTGCAAATGGTATAGATAGACTATAGTACTTGCAGATGGTTAGAATAGAGGAGAGAAAGGCGCAAAAGGAAAGGAGGGTCGGACGAGTTACACACTCTTTACGTATTACGCGCTTACTTCGCGCCGCTCAACAAAAGTACGTCGCGCTTTATTTAATTTTCAGCACTATCGGAAAATTATGCGAACATTTTCAACGCCCTCTCACTTTACAATTCGCCTTTTCAAATTGCCAGCATATACTAGATTTACGGTCCTACTTTCAACTTTATTGAAAACTTTTAACTTTTCCTGTAATAAGAATCTGGGGTGAAAATGCATATTTCTTAATTTGTCCTCTTGCGCTCCACTCTTCAATTTTGAGAATTATTGCCAAGTATCTTGGTGGCAAAGTCTTTTTTTCAATTCCAGTTTACGTTAAAATATAAATATAAAATGTTGGATATCCTGTAGATACCCAGAAAATTGTTTAAAATTAAAATTTGTTTAAAATAATGAAAGATAATTTAATTGGCAATAATTAGGTGGATAAAGAATTAAAATCGGGCTATTAGTTTAGATTTTATAAGGAAATTAGTTCGCATTCGCATGCTGCGGGTAATGTTGACAAAGTACGTTATGTGCTAACGTTAAACTCGACAGCACTCGGTCTCGGCATTACTCGACGCCCTATGCTTATAGTTCGGTCGCGCGTGACACTAACGTTGCGTTGCCGATGTTGACGGCAGTAATTACTACCCCTAAAGAAATTGCTCTGTATAACATCAGAATTTAGTTTTAATTTAAATTTTGTTTAAAATAATGACAGGCAATCTAATTTACAACAATAAACTGTAAAAGTTATTAAGATCCGTCTGTTAGTTAAGATTTTATAAACAAATTACTAAAAGAACTTTTTGTAGCAAAACTTCTAGAAATGACGGATCAGAAAATAATTAATTACTGTTGAACTAATTAACCTAGAGCAATAGTTTTAGAGTTATTTAAAACACAATTTATTCAGTTATTTAACTAATTTATAACAATTTTACTTTTTGCTTTTCCTAGGAAATCCCAGCCGCAGAAATCACTTGCTGACAAGTACGTTACGCGCTAACGTTAAGACTCGCCAGCACTCGATCTCGGCATCACTCGACGCGCTATGCTGATAGTCCGGTCGCGCGTGACGCTAACGTTACGCTGTCGATGTTGACAGTAGCAATTACTACCCCTAAAGAAATTATTCTGTATAACATCAAAAATTAGTTTTCATTAAAATTTTGCTTAAGATAATTAAAGGTAATCTAATTGGCAATAATAAACTCCGACACTTATTAAGATCGTGTTATTAATTTTCATTTTATTAACAAATTACTCAGATGAATTTTGTTGCAAAAAATCTATTGACGCGCGATCACTAAATAATTAATTACAACCGATCTAATTAACTTAGAATAATCATTTATGTATTTTTTAAAGTAAATTTAACCAGTTATTGAAATAATTAGAAAAATTTTAGATTTTGTGTGTTTTATTATATTATTTAAATAAATTATCGCTCCGACATTAAATTTCCCTGTATAAATTCAGAAAAACTATTAAATTTAAAATTTATTTAAGATAACTAAAAGCAATCTAATTAGCAACAATAAACTGTCAAACTTATTAAGATCGGTCAATTAGTTTTGATTTTATAAACAAATTACTAAGAGGACTTTTTGCAGCAAAACCTTTAGTAATGAAGGATCAGAAAATAATTAATTACTCTTGAATTAATTAACCTAGAGCAACAATTTTAGTGTTATTTTAAAGACAATTTATTCAGTAATTTAACTATTTTTTAATAATTTTACTTTTTATTTTTTCTAGAAAATCGCGGCTGAAGTTTGCAATTGCCGAAAAGTACGTTACGCGCTAACGTTAAGACTCGCCAACACTCGGTCTCGACCTTACTCGACGCGCTATGCTTATAGTCCGGTCGCGTTTGCCGCTAACGTTGCGCTGTCGATGTTTGTGCCAGTAATTACCACCCCCAAAAAATATTACATTATAACTAATCACAATTTTTTTTAACTGATTAATTTATACTCTAAACAATTCAATAATTAAGTCTGAAATGAAAATCATAAGGAATTCTTAGATCATTTACCAACGAACTTTTTCTTTTTCTACTTCTTTTTTAAATAAAATACAAGACATCAAATCTAAAGCACAATAAATAATATATTAATAATAATAATAATAGGTAGACATCATTATAATTGGCCATCCAACCAAATATTCTGCTTGTTTGCCAAGCAAACAAAGCAATAATAATAATAACAATAAAAAATACCTTGGTAGATAGATATAAATAGATTAAATTAAATATATCAACGATGCATTTAACATTGTCTCTCTTCAGTACAGTATAGAGTACATTCAGAATACTTTAAAGAGGTCTTTGTATAGATATTACACAGTAAGTAGTGTAGTGTAGTGATAAAAAACACGTTGAATAAAAAAAAAGTATGTGGTGCGGTGCACACAGTATGTATTTGTAAATTATACAAAAGATTTGTTTGTTAATACTATATTCATTCAATTATTGTATTGACCCTTTTTATTAAATATCATTTACCGATCTCTCTCCCCACAATCCACACAATCCACACAATCCACTAACCCGTGTAAAGCAAACAAAGAATCAACTCTCCCTCTCAATTTGCTTTCTGCATATGCATCGCATCAGCCTCTGTATATTTTTTTTTTCATTTTTATTGTTATAGCAAGACATATCACGATCACTAATTTAATTCTCTTTTACTATCTTTGAAATTTTTTTCATAATTTTTTTTAAAAAGAAATTTCTCTATCCTTCCAAGAGAATTTTCTTTTAAAATTTAATCAATTAAAAACTACAAAAATAAATATGACAAATTTTATTTTTTCAACATTTACAACAAAGAAATAATTAATCTCAAATGAAAAAACAAAATATTCAAACACAGCAAATATGTAAATTAAAGTGGACAAGCAGAAGAATTTCAACTAGAAACAAAAACAAAAGATAAATTTAAAAAAAAAAAAAGTACAGAAAAATTTCTGTTAGACTGTTGGAGAGATATATGAAGTGTGTCGTGCAAATATTTGCCGGAAACACATATTGGTCACATAAGCTAAAGCTACAGAGACTTGGCGTAACTATTCTGCCGATTATAAATATTCAAATAAATGGCAATAATGATTGAGTAAATGTCCAATGGCCGAAAAAAAAAGTAAAATGAATAATCAATAATCAATGGGCGTAAAGTTTGAACTGTTTGGTGTTTGCAGTAAGAAAAAGTGTATTTTTACTGAGCATATACCATATTTATAGAGTATGCATAAAGAAGGTAACTAACTGGCGGTGGATGACGGTTACGAAGAAATTTTTGTAGCAACTCTTGAGATGCCAATGACAAACATACCGCCAAGTGTATTCTTCGCATTCGGTGTCTCTCTCTCTCTCTCCCTCTGCATGTGTGTGTGTGTGTGTGTTTTGTGGCCGAAAGAAAAACAGGTGCCGTTCCACATTAATATTACTCGACAAATAGACACACTTAATATACACAGAGGCCACTAATGGCTTGGTAAATATTCTCTTCACTCACGCGGTACCTATATCTATATTCGACAAACACGACCACTCGTTCGTTGCTTTTTTTCTCTGCTCTTTTCACTTCTCAATGCGCTCTTTGCTCTCGTCCTTGCTCCTTGCTCAATCAGCTTACTAAGTTTCTCAAGATTAAATTTTGAGGTTTTGTTGATTGTTACTTTTTACGTAATTTTCAATTTTTTATTTGAAATTATTTGCAATTGGTTTTTAAATATTTTAAAAGTATGAAAAGAAATCATTCAGTAAATGCATCGAAACATGGGAAAAGAAAAATTATCCTTTGAAAAAATTATGATGATTAGCATGAAAAAATAGATCTTCATTTTTCCTATGTAAATTAAACTCACTTTTGTTTTGGATGAAAAATTTAATACTCGGTATATCAAATAATTTAATTATTATTTTTTATTATTAGTTGATTAGTAATAAGATTAAGTTGATTAAATGAATTAGTAATGTAAAAAGACGAAATTTGTGACAAAATTCCAAATTAAATAGAAAATTTGAAACAAGTTTCAATAAAATTTATATAGAAGTAATATTAATTTGTGCAATTTATTAAGGGACAAAATAAATTTTTTTTTTTTTATAATTTACGATAGATGGATGGTAATTTTTGTAATAATTGTCTATATTTACAAACAATATTAAAAAGTTGTCCTGATTTACAGTAGTAAAACCTCAATTTAATATTGATACATTTTATATTACAAAATAAAAACGAAAAAGGAATCGAAGGAAAAGCTAATAAGTTTTTTTGGTGTTGGGCTTTAGATGAAAAAGATGCAAAAGATGCAAAAGATGCAAAGATGTAAAGCAATAAAGGACAAAAGGATAAAAACTACCGAATACAGAACACATTACACATACGATATGATGTGAATGATAAATTGATAATGTATAAACTGTTTGATGTTGCTTCATTGTTTCACTAGCAATAATGATATGAGAGGGCCTTCTGTTTGTGCTTGTGCTTGTGCCTGTTCTTGTGTATGTGAATGTACAGATATACAGATACATTCTCGTAGTATAGCGATATGTTTAGTATGTTTAGTGCATGTAGCCCATAGTAGAGACAACAGCTACTCAATCACATTGATCAACTGTTCTTGACAGTTAAGAGAGTTTTTGGACGACGGAGCACCCGCGTTTATGGTCACCATCACCATTAACCATTAACCATTAACCACAAACTAAATTCGATGCCGATGCTGATTATAATCAAATTATTATCATTTCATTTGTTAGTTTTTTTTTTTTTTAATTTTAACTGCAACAATTTTGTTATAATAATTTTAATAAAATTGCCTAAAAAAAAGTATTTTTTTATTACTTATTTTTATTTGTTTCCACGATTTTTAATCTTTTAATGATATTTTATTATATAAAATGTGTTTGATGGAAAAATACTTTTAAAAAAGAAAATAAATAAATTTTCTTCATACCGAAAGTCAGAAAAAAAACTGTAAAAATTTGATTTCTTCATAGAAATTACCACCCCAATGTAATTTTCCTATGTATGATATTGATCAGCAATTGGTTTAAATTTAAAATTTAAAATTTATTTGTGCTAATAAAAGATAATTTAATTAGCAATAATTAAGTGAAAAAATCATTAAGATCGGTCAATTATTTTAAATTCTAGAAACAAATTACTAAGAGGTCTCTTTATGGTATATAGAAACGTCAGTTGCGAACGTTCGGAAAATAATTAATTACAACCGAACAAAGGAAGCTAGAGCAATAATTTTTGACTCTTCCAAAGGACAGTTTAGTCAACTATTTTAATAATTAATAATAATTTCATAAAATTAATGTTTAAAAACAAAAAATCAAAACCGAAGAAAAAAATGTTGAGATTATTAGTATAGTAAATTATTAGTGGTTTCAACTTAACTTGTGGAGGGGTGCCACAAGTTAATCGAATGTTTAATTCAATTTCGATGTTTCGCTGTTTCGCTGTGAGTTTATGACGATATGGATATATGGATATGGAATGTACTCGCAGATAGTTACCGCGGAATCTGAATCGGTGCGTAATGTATTCGTCGTGTTCGCGTCGCTGTGTAATTTCTAATTACAATACTGTCTGAAATTGCAGATTAATAATACACACACACACACACACACACACACACACACACACACACACACACACACACACACACACATATACAAACATATACATATTTACACTGTACTCGTGGAAAGCAATTGAGTCTTGCACTTTAAACTGCTTTTACTAATTTCAAATATTTTTTATTTTTTGTTTTTGTGTAAACCATCAGTTAAAAAGATAAAAATTGTTTAAATTTTATTCAATATATATTTCCGTTAAAAAAATGACTTTATTCTAAATATTTCTGTTAAAACAAAAAAATTAAAGATTTATCTGCATGTTTCAAAGTTATCTTAAAACCAAATAGAAAATCTGCGATTTTTTAAATAATTTAAAAAATTAATCAAAAATATTAAAAAAGTTTGCCATTAGAAATTAATTGTTATTGACAAAAAAAAAAGGTATTTTTAATAAAACTTTTATTTTTAATGCAAATGAACAGTGAATTTTTAGTAAAGAAAAAATGATTAAATTGTTACTGCTACGTTTATTAGCTTGCCCGGCGCTTTCGCCAACAGCTTCCCATTAATAAACGGTCAATGATTCAATGATTCATTCGGCAGAATTAAATATTTTCATGAAATTAAAAAAATAAATAATAGTAACCACATGCTAAATATAAAGAAAATTAATTTTTATTATTTTTGTAGTCTTTTAATGAAACTAAGTTACTTAATTTAGTTCTAAACTTAATAAAATAACAAAATAAATAAAAACTACACTTTACTTAATATTTCACTTACCTTTTCAGTTCTATTTAGTACATTTATAGCACAGCTAAATAAATAATTAAAAAAAAAAATACTATACAGCAAAAAATAAAAAAAATGCAATGAAAGATATGTTTTGTTTTTGTTATTTTTATGCAGTATGTATAGATATTTACACATTACAAGTATTTAATTGTTTATATATAATTCTATAATGAAACATTTTGGTTCTAAATGTACATATTTAATCATATTTAATAATCGTATACTTAACTTAAAAATCAATATTTTACATAACTTACAATAATAATAACTATTATTTTCAAAATAAACATTTTTCTTCTATGGTTACATTTACATATCATCATCATTATCATCATCATCATCATATCATCATATCATCCTATCATAGGTTCATATTATTTATCATAGATGAATAATAATTTAATTAAAATTTATTAATTACTACTAGCGGTGATGGTAATAAGTTGTGGCAATCATATAATAAATTCGCAATATACTATACTGTACTATACAATAATCATATAATACACTACGAATTTATTGTCAGCTACTTATGGCAATTACATTTACATGTCGCCCATTATTCTTTATTATAATTTATAATATAATAATTAATTAAAATGAAATTTATTATAATACAAATTTAATCAGCAGATCGGTTCGTCAAATTACTTTCATTTTATTATTATTATCATTATTATTTAACGCTACTTATATCTAATTATACAATTTATAATTTAAACAGTTTGTTTGACATGTAGTTTCGTTTAGTACTTTTAATTTTTGTTAATTACGAAATTTGTTTTTTATATTACAAATTAAACTATGTAGGTTTTTCAATCTTTTTGATAATTTTAGTTAAAAAAAAAAATTCAAATCAAATTGCAATTTTCAAGAGGCCATAGAGAGGTTTAATTTACTTGGAAAAATAGAAACTTTCTTTTTTCCAAGTCCTCAATTACAATTTTTCCAAAAGTTGGAATTTTTTATGTGGAAAACCTTTAATAGCAGTTTTCAATGATGAGAATCTTTAAAAAAAAAATTGAAACTTCTAACTTTACTGGTTTTTATACAGCAGCCTTTTGAAAAATGAAAATTTTGAATTTCGCGCTGAAATTTTAAATAAGTAAACATCAGCCAATGGCCGGCTTAATACAGCATCGTCAACATTTAGCTGGCCTGCCATTGGCTGCTGTTGACTTACTTAAAATTGCAGCGCGTAATTCAAATTTTCATTTTTCAATAGGCTGCTGCATAAAAACTAGCAAAGTTAGGAACTTCAATTTTTTTTCTTAAGGAACCCCTCATTGAAAACTACCTTTAAAGTATTCAAAAATTAGGAAAAATTATAATAGGAAGAAGGAAAAAAACAGACCTGAAAAGTGTAATATCCGGTATAATAAATTAAGTTAATAAATCTTTTTCATAATATTTTAAAATTATATAGTGCAAAAAATAACTAAATTTAAATTTCGATTTGAGATATTGTAATTGTAGACAGTATTGAATTTGAATTAGAGGATTTAACAATCTTTAATAAATGCAATTCACATTTCACATATAGGTATAGACAGACTATTTTCTGTATTCTATACCTTTATTACTAAATGCAATATATATATATATAGAAATATAATTATAAAATTGCATTGTATTGTTGTTGTGTCTCCCTTTTAACTGCGAATAATATATAATTCATCGAGAGTTTGCTGGTCGCTACAGGAGAACAATAGAGCGGAGTCGAATCTCTCCCCTTTGCTTTGGACGTGTTGTGTCCTACAGCGGCAGCTCAGCTCCCACTCATTCCAACAACGTACGTTGTACCAAATACCAACCATTCATAAAACCCCCATACATCCCCAACCATCCATCCATCCCTCAATATATGTATATCTCTCGGTATATTTATTTCCACTCTCTCTCTCTGTCTCTCTATGGGTCTGTCTCATTCTCACTTATTCGCTGGCATGCAACTAGCAAGCAACAACTGTATATTTGGTTCATCATGAGTCTTCTCTGCTCTTCTCTCGCACGCACACACACACACACACACACAGACAATACAGATATTCGCCAGAATCCAGAGTATAATGAAATATAATACAAGTCTCGATTCATACTATACATATATACAATACATGCACATAAACAGACCCATCCATAGAAGCATACATTGGGTATTATTGTATTTGTAATTAAAATTTGATGCGATTGTTCGACTGGAAACGCCAGAACCTTTAAATACAAATTTGCATTTACAAGAGCACTCTTTTGTCATTTATATTATTCTATACAGGGTGTTGTAATACTATACTGAAAAGTGGTTTAGCACTTTCTTTACTTCATTTATATATTATCAGTTGATTTTTATGAAAATTTTCACATTTTCACATTTTCATATTAACACATTGGTTTTCAGTTGATTGATGATGTAAATTTCAATTTTGTATCACTTCCGGTTTCTAGTGTAATGACCAAACTTTTAAATTTTAGAAGTCAGTTGATTTATTTTAATTTTTTTGGATTTATTAGATCATTTCCTAGTAAAAAAAAAATTTGGGGTGATTTTTTAAATTTTTAAATGTTTTAAATGTTAAATTGCCATAGAAAGTAATTTTTAAAAATGTTTTTAGAGTTTTTGCTTACTACGGACGTGCAAAATACCAATTTAATGCATCAATAGGGTAGTTGTATTTTGAATTTTTGCATAAGGGCTAAAATGATTCTTTTGAATCTAACTAAGGCTTATGTTACCAATAATTGTGAAAATTTTTATTTAGTTTGGCAAATATTTAAGTTTAAAATTCAAATTTTGAATTTCCCTACGAAACACTTCCGTGACCTCGAATGGTTGTGTGACGTCAATCCGTCCCGTCAGACATGTCTGCTACTGTTGCTTCACTATTGCGTGTGTCAAGGTTATTAGGAAGCTTTGACGTCACAA
>JASKGO010004233.1:0-23582 GCA_030556065.1 Holobus sp. GC000080
AGCTGTGCATTAGAGGGATTATAAATAAAATTTCTGGGGTTCCGTAGTCGGGTAATTTCTCGCAAAGCGATACGTTCAGCCGAATTATAGTTGTATGCGCATTTTTTACTTTTATTTTTTTTTTACTAATTTATAGAAATACTTAAAAAAACCGTGTTTTTAAATGCCAGTAGCAAGTTTTCGGAATTTTAACGTAAATTCTGACCGCAGTTATAAGGTAAATAAGTTCTGAGAAAAATGTTTTATTATAACAGGTAGTCAAATAAGAAATCAAATATTTATACAATAAATAATCAAACAATTATTATTTTTTGTTTATTTTTCCAATAAATAACAAAAATACAAACAAATTTATTTAAATTAGAAATCTCAAAGAAAAGTCAGTTTAATCAGTGGTAAAAATATGATTTATTTCATTTCTAAACCTTGACAAAAGCAAAGAAAAAGTTGTACAAAGTGCATCCGAATCATTATTCAAGCATTCATTGACAAAGGTATGCCGTACGTGCATTATCGCTTCCCAAATCGCCGTTGTCTACGTTCATGATATCTTATTTATGAAACGACGCACAGTGTGCATGTATCGTACAATGAAGAGAGCCCCGTATAGATTTGATATCTTTTAAAAGTTAGAAAGTGAGTCTCCCTCCCCGCCCAACCTCAGTACACGCCGTCGTGTATATTACCACAACGAACAGTAATGCAGTGACCAGCGTCGTAACAACTAATTAACGCTGCGAATTATGCGCGCTAATTGTGCTCCAAGACGTCAGTGTATTGAATAATCGGTTCAATATTAATGACCCTTAACCCAGAAACGGGCGTATCAGGCATATTACTATCACCAACTTGGAGCAACTTCATTTCGAACAATCTTCCAGTAGTTGGCATGGTGTACTAATAAAGGCACCATACAGTGTGGACAAGTGCTGTTTTTACCCAATCGCGCGTTATCAGAGAAGAATTTTGATTTATATTGACTTGAGGAATTCAATTATTGACAATGTTGAACTGTACGAATTTGGAGTGCATCCTCCACCATCATCACTATTATGCCCAACTGCATCATCTGCAGCATGGCACACACGTTGAAGATGAGGATGACGGTGAGTCCCAAATCTTTTTGTAACCTTCGCCTCTGGTTGCCTTGAGAGGAAGGTAACTACATCCATATCCGATTGATTGTGCGCGCCCAATAACAATAAGTTCCTGATTTATCACATGCAGGTGTTCGCGTTTTTCCTATTGCTTTGCATATTAAACAACTGTTTTTATTAATTAATTTAATGATCATACATTTTTTGTACTTATAAATTTCTTTGTTTCTTTTTTTTTGTTTTTGATGGCTTTAGATTAAATTTGAAGGAATTTCTAAGAGTAATAAGTTTTTTCACCTTTACTTCTTTAAATATTACTTTTCTTAAAAGATATATAAAATAAAGTTTTAGTTTTAATTTTGGATTAATTGTTTTATGGTCGCATTATTTCTTAATTTTATACAGAACTATTTGTAGAAAAAGGTCAAATTCAAGTTTTCTTGCTGGATTTGAAAAATTGCGGTTAAGTTTAAAACCTAACCTACCTGTTGAACTGCCGATCATTACCGAGGGCTGAAACACTTTTTTTAAAGGGTTCCTTTTTAAAATTCTGAAAGTATTAAAACTGTTAAGATGAATTGGCTGAGTGCTGATTGAAAGCTTATATCATCTAATTAAACACAAACTATCCCAAAGAAATTATAATTTGAAAACCTGGCAAAAAATGAAGTCTTGCACCTTACATAACTCATTTTATGGGAAATTTCAACACCTGATACAATATTTTCCAACATTAAAAGAAAATTGAATTGTTCATTCAAAATATATTAAATAAGTAAAATGTTTACTTATTTTTTACTTAAAATAAATTTTAAAAATGTTCCTGATGAATGCTTGAACATCATACTGAAATTTTGTTAAAACAAAAAATATTTAACTGCTGCAATAAACATTAAAAACAAATATTTAAACTGCTTAAAAACGGAAAGTTGTTCGTCCATTTCTCTTCTTTATTTACGCACCAATTTTTATAAAAAAAAATACTTATTTATATAAAAAAAAATTCCTTCAATTAATTTGCATAAATTTCAATTTTGTATTTCTCCCATTTAACTGATAAAAACTCTAATTTTTGGTTTTAAAGAGCAATTAATATTTTTACACTTTTTTGGGATTCCTAAAGCCATTTTTATATTATATAAAAAACTGGTTTTCAGTTTTTAAAAGCAAAAAAATATTTTTCAAAATGATTCTAGAATGTTAAACTGACATTAATCAGGATCATCTAAGGTTTTATAAAAAAAAAAAACAATACTTTTAGTTGTTTTGTTATCATCCTTTATTTTAAATATTGTAGCTTAATTGAAACTGAAATATAATTAAAAAAAAGTAAATAATTTATAATGTTGTTTGTAGACTACTTAAAGCAAATCATTTTATATCTCAGTAATGATGAAAATACAGTTACAAAAATAAGAAAGAATCAACTAATGATGAAATTAACGATTTTATTTAAGAATAAATTTCTTTATAATTCTTATATCTTCTTACATTTGAAAAGTGATAATTTATTAATGGTAAATATTTTTACGATTCACCAAATAACAAGATAATACATATTTATAGAATAAACACAAGTTTACATAAACATTATTCTCCCTATAAACAATGAAGTAATTCCCCTGTGACTTAATAATAATAGTTATTATTATTATAGCAAAAGTAAATAAAAAAGAAGTCAGGAAATATCATTCTCGGAAAATTGGTATGCATTGTTGACGGCAACCCAGAATTATTGCACCATTAGTTTCACATTCTTGCATGACACTTGCCGGAAATTGTAACAGTAAATATTTTCGGACATTTATTCGCCAATATTTAAATTACTTAAACTCTGTTTTTTACATTTTCTTAACAAACAAACAAAAAAACTGAATCAAAAAAAGCAAAAAAAAACGTAACTTTCTTTCTTGTTCTTCTTGTCCTTACGTCACCGCAAACCAATTGGCCGAATTATCGATTGTGCGAAGTTCGAATGAGAAGTTTTCGTTATTCCCAAATCTTAATAATTAACAGTTGCTAATTGTTCTTTTGTTCAAGTTCCACTCATTACAATTTATTGATAAGAACTGTTTGTAAGTGCATTTCAATCAGAGGTTTACAAAGAATGCATTCTTGATTAATCAAGTGTTCCGACCGTGAACTCGCCGGCTTAATTTCAACTTTATTTTCTGCTTTTTAACACTGAATAATGTATATCAGTGATAAGAAAACAATTATTGATAAGTTACAGTGTTTATGATGAATTTTGTTAAATTTGAATTTCAATGAATTTAATTGAATTTAGTGTTCTATTTATAAATGCTTTGATTTTTTTCTTTTGGTTTTGATATTAAAGTTTTAAAAGGAGATTTGTTTAGCAAGTAAATCGGATGTAAATTATGTACTCAATTAATAAATTTGGTTATTGACAAATTTTTGACTTTATTAAGGAATTCAACAATAAAATTTTATCTAAATATGGAAAATTTTACAACAGTTAATTAAAAATTTATATTTTTCAGCTCTGTGTGAGAGCTTAAATTTTATTTAAATATATAACAAATTAAGAAAACTTTTCTAGCAAATATTTATTTAATATTTTTGAATAAAATCTAATGGAATAAATATATATAAATATAAAAAAATCCCACTTGTACGCTTCATTAAATTTTTCGTTCAAGGTTGGCTTAATTCACATTTAATTACATGATTAATTAATAAATATGCAAACACTTAATTAAAAGTACAGCACTTGTAACCTATTATTTATTCATTTCTTTTTCGTTTTTAATAACAATAATCAGTGTTCGCAAAAGATTCAAAAATCCTTGGTAAAAGTTTAAGGGAATTTCTCTATAAATATATGCATTTTGTGTCTATAGTATACCATGTTTAATATAATTAATGGATTTTGCAATCTATGTGCAGAGGTGTCTAATTAGTATTAGGAAACTAATCACGCTAATTATAAGCAAACAATTACATCTTTCTATGTCGAACTTTTTCTCAATTTTCAACAATTTCATATTTTGGTGTGGACTTTTGATGATTTGATGTGTTCTGCCACTACTTGCTCATTTACTGTAAATAAGTTTTCAGATTGCCGCGCCAATAGGTTATTAGAAATTTCGAATCGAGTGCAAACCAAAATACTAATTGAGCACACAGCAATGTCGATCATTTATGTGTGACCTAAAGAAAGTTCTCCTTCCTTTTCCTTATTGTGCCGACTTCATAATTTATAATTTTACCTTTCCGTTAAATAGGCTTGTAATTATTTTTAATGCTTTTTAGTACTTTCTTTATTTACATGCTTTTTAAATAGTTTATTTTTATTTTTTAGTTTTGACGTAAATGATAAATGAAATCTGTTTTTGGGATTTTTTTTAGTAATTGATCAGAGGTTTTCCTTAAGCCTTGGTGATTTACAAATTAATAAAATAATTAAAATTTAGATCGCGTTTCTCGCATTTATGTACAATAAACAAAGTACACACGGTGATAATTTACGACTTGTTTAAGGTTATAAAACACGTGCGCCAAATGTCATTGTCGTCTGATGGTTTCGCTATTTGCATTTTGAATTTTACACTGATTTTGGTGGAAAATGACATCATTTTTACAAATTATAGTTTTTTCGACCCAAATTTTAAACTTTGTATATGCTTTGCCCACTCGTTGTTTCAAAATTGCAACGGTTTCTTGAAAAAATAATCAAATTTTGTTGCTTTTCTATCTTGAAAGTTTTTGGCAAAAACTGATTTTTATTGATAATTCAGTTTTTCTTCTTGATTATCTAATGTTTTTTATTTATTTAAATATTATGGAAACGGTTTGCTTTAGGAAAAAATCAAAACATTTTCTAATTTTGGCAATAAATATCTAATAATTTTCTAAAAAAGTTATTAGACTTAAAAACAGATACCATCAATCACCCTCTAAAAAAATGTTTTTTTCTTAAAAATCACAACTAACAAAATTTTTAATTTTTAAATTATATTACTAATTTCATATCAAATGGTCTGTTTGAAAAATTAAGTTATAAAAAAATCAACCTGATTTTTTTCTATTTAACTAAAAATCTTTATTTTTCAAAAGTTAAAAAGTGATATAAAATTAAAAAGTTTTTTATTATGTCTAGTTTTAGTGATAGATTAACTAATGTTTTTTTTTCAAATTTAAATTCACGAAAAAATTGACCTTTGAGTTTACAAAACTTTAAGAAACCACAGGAAGCCGCACGAAAAAAAAAAGTAAATATAATTTTGACACAAAGTTCAACTGATTTTACTTTTTGCAGTGTTTTTTACTAAAGTAAATAATACTTTTCATAATAATAATAATAATATAAATGCAAAAGAAAAAAACGAACAAAATTACATCCTTGAAATTTGAGAACTCGTTTATTATTAATAATAATTTTCAGAAGGAATACCTCTCGTTGCAATTCTTGTGTAACGAATGGAAAAATCCCTATAAAAATGACAATTAATCGAGAGCGCTCAAGGTGAGTCGCGATTAATAAAACACGTACACTGCAGTTTATACACTAGCGGAGATCTTGAAAAAAAAATCAACTAAGGAGAATAAACTGTACAATGACAATCATTGAAAGAGAAGCAGGCAGTCCGGCCGGCAGTAACAGTAATTGGCGAAATTGGCGCCTAATTCGTTTTTAGTCAATTGCGAATAATCAAGCGCAATGATGCCTCCACCATACAGTTAATAACAATAATTCCATTACATAGGTTAAATTGCTAAACTTGCAACAGTCACGAGCTCTAATCGACGCTTCTTCTGCGCGCTTAATTAAGATAAAACTCGCAAATGGCAATTATGAAATTTTTCTCTAATACTCTTGACACGTTCATCAATATAATTAGTAATTACTCTCACGTTTTATGGGAATAGAACTTATTGAAACTTATTATATAACAATAAGTTTCTGGTCATGCTGCATTTTTATTTATGCTGCATGCTTACAGCAAAGGAAAATCTCATTTGAAAATGCGCAAAATTTACATCTTTACATCGAATTATAAATGCCTAATAGATTATTGTAATTGCAATGTAAGAGATGCTTCGTTTCTACAATTGAATGTAATTCACGAATCTAGTATATCCTTATTGCTGCAATTTACGAAGAAATTGACCTTCAACACTTGCCTGCCGCGATGAAATTGTTACTGCACAAGTTATTTCTCCATTTACTTAATTTGTTATTAACAATTTGCTATCTTTATGTTTACTCTTTTATGCACTTGATTATTTAAATCTCAGCGCTTTAAACGCCTCTTAGAGGTAATTTTTTCATCATCATTTTAAAATAATAAAAATGATTTTCTAATCAACTTCAACAAAACCAAAAAAGAAGTTATAAAAGTTTTAAAACAAATTTCTAGTTTACCAGTTCACTAAAAAAAGCATTCAACCTGCGTTTGTTGTGTACGTGAAGTGTCTATTATATCATTATAAAATAGCAGAGACCGGAAGCAATATGGTTGTCGGTAAAAGGCCTAGCAAATAACAACAAAAGGCTCAATTCTGTGCACAAATGTTTAATGACATTCTTCGCATTTCCTGCTTTTATTTGACACATTTTCCTTAATGGTCTCATTGTCGTTTGGAATCGCCAGCAGTTCAATAAATATTGTATGCAGATACGGTGCGATCAAATGTGCTGTACCCCTTTTAGTTTTCTGTTAGATAATTCAAACTTCAAATTTAGATAGTTCTATGGCCAATCTAAGTGTTTTTGTTCATTTAATTATTATTAATTAGATTGTCTGTTATTGTCTTACACAAAATTTAAATTTAAAAATTTTTCTGAATTTTCAAATGCTTATTTTTTCGTTGATTGTAATTTAACTATAATAATTAAAAAACAATTGAAATTATTATAAATTAAATTAACAACTGCTTAAATTGTTTTTTAAATAAGCCTAAATTTATTGCTCTAACTTATTTAGTTCTGTAGTTAATTATTATTTTTTGGTCATCGATCATTGGATGTTTTGCCGATATTATTAATTTACTTACCAAATTATTGATAATTAAATTGGTTTTAATAATTTAAATTAAATTTTAAATTTAAGGACCTTTTTGTTTGTGCAAATTTATCTATAATGCTTAAAACTAAAATTATTATGAACTATTTATATAGCTAGTTAAATTGTCTTTTAAATGAATCCAAAATGGTTTCTCTAGATTTATTAGTTATGTGATAATTAATTATTTTCTGAGAGAGCCTGGTTATAATGAATTAATTGAAAAATATACATTTTGCAGTAAAGACCCCACTTAGTAATTTGATTATAAAATCGAAACTACTGTTTTCTTCTTTTAATTATTACTAAATAAATTATCTTTATATTATTTATAAGAAATATTTGATTTAAATGATTTTATAATTTTAAACAGGTTTTTATATTTTAATAGTAGATTACATTACTAGAATTGTTATGAAGGGTATAACGAGCGAGTTTTTACTAAAGTACGAGCGAGACACCCTCCAATACTTCATACAATTACTTTGCCGTACTAGTACTGTAAAGAACTTCGATGTCACAGTTTGAATCTGTCCAATTAGAAGGTACTTTATGTCATCACTTTCGACTGTCAACTATAACATAATGTTGTCATTATCGACAGGGTGTGCATAAAATTAATTTATTTGCTATTATAATAATAAAACAGCAATTATAATAAATTACTTAAATGGCTGGTTAAATTCCCTTTAAAATGATACCAAAATTGTAGCGATATGTTAATTAGTTTAAAAGTTATTAAAAGTTTTTCTTAGTTTTGGGTTCGTCGCTTAACTACTTTTTTCCACTTCAAATCGATTGGGTCTCCATGTATTTTAAATTGGATGCGCAAATTCGAAAAGTTCTTTTGCAAATTTGCTTATAAAAACTAAAAATTAAAACCGATTTTTATGGTTTCTTCACTTAAAGATTACATATTATATTAACTTTAATAATTTTGAGCAAAATTTAAATTTATATGATTTTCAGATTATATACAGGGTAATTTTTTAGGGGCAGTAATTTATATCAAATAATAAAAACTATAAAATAAATTTTCATAAATTAATTAAATAGATGGTTAAATTGTCTTATGAATAAGTCTAAAATAGTTGCTTTAGGTTAATTAGTTTAAAAGTAATTAATTATTTTCTGAATGGTGGTCAATGAACGCTTTGCAACAAAAAGTCCTCTCTGTAAATTGTTTATTTGTTTATAAAATAATGGTTTATTCACCAAATTATAGCTTATTATTTTACCTATAATTGTCTTAAATAAATTTTAAGTTTAAAATTTTTTCTGAATATTTATAGGGTAATGTTATTGGTGGTAGTAATTACTGGTGCATGCATCGACGGCACAGCGTTAGCTATACGCGCGACAGGACTATAAGCAGAGTGCATCTACCTATGGCGAGATCGTGTGTTGGCGAATGTAACGTTAGGGCGTAACGTACTTATCGGCTTCACTCGCACCAATATTTCTAATTAGATTTCCTCTGATTATCCTATTTAAATATTAATTTAAATCAATTACTGGTGCATGCATCGACGGCACAGCGTTAGCTATACGCGCGACAGGACTGTAAGCAGAGTGCATCTACCTATGGCGAGATCGTGTGTTGGCGAATTTAACGTTAGGGTGTAACGCACTTATCGGCTTCACTCGCACCAATATTTCTAATTAGATTTCCTCTGATTATCCTATTAAAATATTAATTTAAACATTTTTCTGGGAATATTCAGCGTATTTTTATCAACGGTAGTAATTTATACATAATAATCAAATCTAAAAGTAAAATTATTATGCATTAATTGAAAAAAAAGATTTGTATTTAGTTCATTTTTTATTTTATTTTTATCATGTTTTATATTCTTTATAATTTTTTAATACATAGATAAAATAGAAATATTTCATAATAAGCAACAATTGCAACTTTATATAAATATTTTGCAAATACTAATTAAAGTCACTTGAAACAAAGCATATTAAGAAAGGTGAAAGCTAAGAGCCGATTTACCAAGAAAAACGAATCCATAAATCCAATCAGCAAATAATAATTGCGAATAATTATTATAATTAGATGCGAGTCACATTGTTCGCTATAAATTTATGTATAATGTAATGTTATTTATAGAAAACATGTTAAAAACGTTTTGTTGTCCGTGCGTGTCGTAATCGCAAAATTGGCAATCCTTTTGCCTCAAGCGAAAAGGTAAGAAGCGCTCTTTTACTTACACACACGCACACACAAACATACAAATACACGGCGAAGAGTTAAATACGCGTTTAACATAAATTTGAATAATTTAAGGAGTGACTTTAATTATTCAATTTCAGTCTGCAATGCATACACTCTGTATATGGATGTCCATAAAAATCGAATCTTTTGCGAAATATGCTTAAATGTTAATTAGATTAGGCGATTAGACCTTTTAAAACACCCGCAATATAAAACACGACATTATAAAACTCCACAAGTGCCAAATTCCCAATGGAATGAATATTTAAAATAACGAAACGAAATTAAGTAAAAAAAAAGAAAGCAGCATTGCTAATTACATAAGCGGTAAACTATTTTACTTGCATTCTTTTGTGCGACAAGAGAACAATGCATAGATTAGGTAAATTTATTTTATTTGCATTTTGTTTTTTTCCGAAAATACGTATTTGCATTTATTGATAGTAAAATGCATTTAAATCATCGAGTCATTAATTGTTTATTGACTTCTGTTGGGAACAAGTTTTTGCTTTGTTTTACTAGTATGTTTGAAATGCTAATTATATAAACTAATTTCAATAATAAAAATGAAACTGTTACACTTATCATTAAAAATTCATGCACTTTGCGATTTTAATACCACTAATTAAATATTGAAATCAGAATGTAAATCAAATCAGTGTGGTGATGATAATTATATAATATTATATGCAAGATGAAATTTCATGAGTCAATGATTTCGTTCTTAACCCATAAAAAAATCGTAATTAATGAGTTCTGTGTGGAAAAGTCCGCTGGATTTGCGTTTCGCAAGCATTTCATTGTTTAAATTATACAAATTTATAAGTTCAGTGTCAATTATTTATATTTTTTTTATTCTTTTCACTAGTTTTTAGTGTTCAGACACAATGAAGCGTTAAATGTTGTTGTTTATAATAAAAGCGGTTGGCGTGGACGCCATGAACAATGAACTTAAATAAATAATATAATGTTATTTATCTATTATACAGTTTCTTTTTTTTTTCTGAGTAAAAATAGGTCATTGACGTTTTGTAGTCGCTAGTCGAGAATAATCGAGTAATTATTGGCTTTTAATTTGGAGTTTTTCTGGTAATTAATGTTCAACTTGTTTAGTTTTTGTTTCGGTACAGTCGTTAGTTCTTTTTTGTTTCATTAAACTTGTTTATTATTGCAAATCATTTTGGGATTTTCAAATAATTGCCTTTTCTTGGAAGTTTTTACTTGTGAAATATAAAGAATAAAAATTAATATTTAATTATATAATTTTTATAATTAATTATTATAAAAATTTAGTTACTTTTTATAGATTAAATTTAAATTTTGGTTGGATGGCCAAAGATTGGCAGAATTTTACGATTAACTTATATCCCTTTACAAAAAGGGGTTACGTCTTCTGATTCCCGAATTATCCTGAAGAATCCTGAAAATTTGATTATTTTTATATATCTTTTATTATTATATCTTTTATTATATATCTTTTGTGCCAATAACCACTTAAAAATATTTAAATGTAAATGCAAAGTTTCTTCGAAAAGATAACAAGCTAAAAATATATCAACAAAAATCCTTCTTAAAATACAATAATGCAAATTTTTAAACCTAAAAAAAATTAAAAAAAAAATGCGCAAAAAATGTCACAAAAAATTTGTAAAAAAGAAAGAATTGGTTAATATTTTTAGCAATTAAAAAGATAATAAAAAGGGAAAATATAGTTTAAAGCAAACAGCTAGTCAATTGCGTCATAACAATTGTTATTGTTTTTGCCGAAAAAGGAAACTAACTATGGAAAATAATATAAGTTTTGTAATATCTAAAATGTTTTCATTTTTACTATTTTTTAAGTCATTATACTTGATAAAAAAATTCCCCAAAAATTTAATTAAAAAACCAACAAATTAATATAATTGCCATAAAATTTATCTTAATTGGTACATTTTATTAACGACCAAATAGACCAAGGTTTTTCGGGTTTTGCAAATTTGCTCAGTGCATTTTTATTTTAGGCATATCTCGGCTCTTTATTCGACCAAGGTTTTTGCAAAAACAAATTTATATGCATCTATAAACATCAGATAAACAGATAAACAATCTTGAGATGAGTAGGTGTGTTAACAAATGCAAAAGTGCTCACTTGCTGAAACACATTAAACAGAAAAAAACGAAGAAAGTTTTTATTTTATGGAAAAGGTCGCTTAGCGGAAGAAGTAATAATTTTTTGCATTTTGCATACAAACCGTGGGCACAAAGAAATGCAATTTACGATCTTTTCCTCGACACTCTCAACTTCCTCAAGCTTTTTTACTTTTATATAGTTTCTAGAATAAAACAAGCACTTTTAGTAAAATTACATTCTTTGTAAAATACAATATTTTATTAATTCATTAAAAGGGCTTTTTGAACTAACAATTTAAATAAGTAATTAAAAATTTTCGTGTTTCGCAAATTGGACTCTTATGTCAAGATCAACAAGAATTTTACATAACAAATAAATAAGTCAAAAGACAGATTTGCGTTTGCTAATTTTCGTGCAAAACGTGCGAAGAATATATTTGCACAATTAGTAGTCACGCATCGATTAAGTTTAATTTAACAATTTTTTTTTTATTGCTTATTATTTTCATATTGGGCAGCAGCCTTCGGTTTCGCCATTTAGCCATTTCTCTCTTCTCTCTTCTTTTGCGTTTATTATTATTATTTCGTTTTTTTCTCTCTTTTCTTTAGCAAGCCGCATTGTATGTGCAGCAATAATTGTGCTGATTGATAGCAAAGGTAGCGAATGTCTCGAGGCGTTTTCGCAGATGAAATAAGGGAAAACGATCTCGATGTCCTTAAGATGTATGAACGTTTTCCTTAAGGAAATCCTTAAAATTTATAGTGCAACTTATTAGAGCTTTAAACGATAATTGCCAGTAATAATAGTTTAAAGGACAGATAAATTACTTAAATTGCTTTTAATTTAATTTAATAAACGTGCAAAGTGGTAATAATAATATTATCCTTAGAGGAGATCGTTATACAGATCGTTATTATCACTTTCCTAAGGATTTTGCTCTGTTTATTTTGCAATTAAATTTAATTACATTTATGGTTTCACATATCCGATAAATAAAAACTTCCGATTTTTAAGCCAAGATGATTAATATTTGAGAAAAAAAGGGGGTTTACAATTTTGATCAATTTATCACTTTATAGATTAATTTTGTTTTAGTTTTATTTTATTTTAATTTAAATCAAATAAATCTTTCTGATTCATAAAATAATGTATTAAATTTTCAATCTTTTTATAAAGCATTCTAAATTAATAGTTAATTTAGACATTTAGTTAACTTTACAATTACAAAAAAATGCATTAATTTGAGAAATATCTCAAAAACGAATGTACTGATTTAAAAATTTGTAATAAAAAGATCTTTAAATGGATATGTCACATGACCCATCTTACCATAAAAAAATTAAATTTCCAAGATATAATTATTAACGGCTTCAGCAATTTTTACTTAAGGGACTGACTGCTTTTCATGCAAAAAATTAAGTATACCATTATAAAAAAAAAAAAAAAATTAAAACGAAAGAAAAAAAATATTGGGTGCAGTCAACGTAATGAAAAAGCTACTCTGCTTAATAATAAAACTTAATTAAAACTATAGTTTCCATTATGAAAATTACTATCGATTTCGCATTTCCCCTTTCAAACATTACCCATTAGTCACTACTATTACAACACAAATTCGCCATAGTAAATATTATGACATTAATTAACAAATTTGCAATAAGCACATAAACATTATTAGTCGCACATATATATTGTGTATATGCATAAAACTAAATGCAAATAAACCTTTATAACCATTTTTCAGTAATGTAAAAAACATTCTAACGTACAGCCACATAAACATTTACATGACGTCAATTGCTAATAGTGCTAATTATGAGATAATGATAAAGAATAACAGTTAGTTTATTGATATACCGGGTGGCCCAGGTTTTGGTTGGCATAAATTTCAATTTTGCATCACTTCCGTTTTCACCGGAAATGACCCCAACTTTTGATTTTTAAATAGCAACACTCACTTTTTTTCACTATTTTGAATTCTAGGGACAATTCTGAGTTCAAAAATATGCATTTCGTTAGGTTTTAATTTTTGAAGTGCTCAAAAATTCAATTTTTAAATTTCATTCTAGGTGGTTTAAATTGTTCCCAGCCATCCTAGACTATGTGTAAAAATGACAGCATACCACTATTGCCAATTTGAAGTGAGTTATTAAGGAAAATGTAGTAAAAAAATGGTTTTTGGGTCATAAGACATTTTTTTCAAACAGGGCCGATTCATGGCCCTGTTAAATGGATCAACCTTTAAAGTTGCACATAAAGTAATTAACAGGAAATATTTTTTATAACGTTATGTATTTAGGAATTAACGTTTGTATCTGTTTGCTTTATTCTGTTTCTATTTAATTAAATTGTAAGGATATAATTCTATTTTTAAACTTTAGGTACTATTTACTATTTTGCATTATCTTATTAAATTTCCTTTTTTTTTCATTTCATTTAAATTTTATAATATATTTTATTGAAATTGTAATACGACTTTAATTTTATTGTAATAAACAAAAATAAAATATATAAACAAATGTTTAATTTTAGAAAAAAAAAACATAAAATCTTAAAAAATAAATTACTTGTTTTAATTTAAAACTGTATAAAAATTATTTAATTAGGTTAACATAGCTCTCTCATTTTCATTTACACATTACAATATTGTTGTTGTAATTAAAGTCATGTCTTGGGCATAAATTTCACTGAGAGTAAACAGCGGAAAAATTTTATTATCTAAAATTGTATTTTCGTATTTCGTCTGGACTTTTTTTACCAGTTTCACTGTAACAATTAAACAAATTTTTCGCTTAACTTGGAAATATAACGACTTCTTTATTGCTGTTCGTAATAAAATATTTACTTTTCGGTTTAATAATATGGAAAATCTTCTCAGACAAAGGTTTGTCGAAATTAGTTATCTATGCTGAGAAAGTTATTTATTTTAACGATTATTACTTAGTTTTCTTCCTTTAGTCAAAGCCATCAGTTAATTTTCTCGGCTGAGTATCAATTAAATTTTCAATTTAGGATTTTTGTTTAAATTTAAGTTTTCTTCTGCTTTTTTGTCCTAATTTACAAATTGAATTGTGCTAAATGTACTACTGGATGTCTGGAAAACATTTTCGAGGAATAAAATTTGGTAAAAATTCCATTTTTTTTAAATGTAACTACTCATTTCATTACTTTTAAATGACAAAAGATTAATTTCCGGTATGAGCAACCGGAAGTTTAATTTTTTTTAAGATTTTTCGTTTATATTATTGCATTCTTTTGTTTTCTAAGATTGATTTTTTTTAAATATGCGATCGATGGAAGAATTTCTATTTCTTGTAGTTTTTAAAACATTAAATGCCCACCTATGAAATAAAAATAACCCTGTATATGAAAAAAAAATCAAAGAAAAGTGGCTCACCCTTTCATTTCTATATTTCTTTATTTATTTACCGAACAAATTTTAGGAAAAAAAAAACATTTCTACAAGATAAAATTTAGAATTGGTAATTGGTAAATTTCAGTTTTATATCACTTCTGATCAAACCGGAAATTACTCTAATTTTTGATTTTTAAAATTTTTAACTTTTAACTTTTTTTTTTAATTCTTCAGGTAACTTTTTGCATAGTTTACCGATACATTTTTATGATAGCAACATATTGCCGTAAATTTGGTAGTGTGCTTTTGTTATTTTTCGTATGTGATATATAAACAATGACCTCGTGCACTACACAGAGGACCGATGGTTTGCTTGAATGTAAAATATAATATCGTATGTGTGATACGCGGCTGCGCTTATTCATATTATACCTTCTACCTGTACACCACACTGTACCTAGTGTAGGTACAGGTATTTCAAGTATTAGTTTAGTTAGTTGGTTAGTAATAATAAAGTCGGGCGCGAACTTGGCTGGTCCATCACATCACATCCAACGCCTACACTTTACATTTTACATATTTTACATTTTCAACTTTTTTCTTCCTGAAACTTTTCAAGTACAATTTCCGCAATGAGTGCAAAGTGTTTTTATTTAATTTTTACATGAAAAAAAAAAAACTTTACAGTTTCCGATAACTTTGTGATAAAATTAAAAAAATAAAAATAAAAAAGGTTGTCTTTTATGGAAAACTAACGGAAACTTATTTTAAACCCAGTGATTAGTTGAAAAACAAAATGGCATTACATACTATAAGTAGCATTACATTTAACAGGACAACGAACGACTATTTTAAATACGTCAGGGGTGAGTAATTTTTTGCTTTATTGTTTCTTTTTTTAGTGTTTGATGAGAATATAAAAATCGTAAATGGTTAAAAACTTATTCAGACGCATTGAAACAGATCAAACATAATTAGCGCCCTTGAAATCTGTTGTCATTTTGAGGTTTCAATCAATAGTTTTGATCATGTTTAGATACATATAATAAATATTAATGAATTTTTCGAATGTTCCATTTGCATAAACCGCAAGTGACAATTTTTTCATTTATTTATTTGTTTTTGAAATAATTATTTCCTCTTTTCTGCTTTGGCTTCTTTCTTTTCCTTGTATTTAAATGTCCGGTGAACCAATCAAAATCAAAGCACTTGCTTCGATCCCTAATGGATTAATTGATTAATTTTGTTTACTTCTTGTTTCCTAAGTGGACAATCTCAAAGCAAATCTGAAAGTAACTGTATTTTTTTTATTAATTATTGCCATTAGTTCAGTTTTAGTTATAACCTATTGCTGTGTGTCAGTTTATATGCATGATATTTGTCATTATGCGTCTCGGCATTCAGGAAATGTTAGTGACAACGCAAAAATCGTCAGGAAGTAAGTCCTTGAAATGCTAAAAAAATACAGTTTTAGTACAGGTACTTTTAGACTCGGTATAAAAATCAGTTTGTTTTATGATTTTTTTAAATTTAGTTTTCGTCCTGTATTTGATATTTCCGTCATGAAAAGCATTTATAACCAGATGTAATTTTTCAATGGCGAATTGTTAAAGGAATTTTCCTTAAAGATTTTCGGTGTTTTTCCTTCTAAGCGGAGTTTCACGTTTTGCTCATCGCTGCTAAATAATTTCCTATTGAATGTATAATTAATCAGGAGCTAACACAATGAGAGCTTCATCTCTCTTGGATTGTTTGCTTGCTAATCAAATGTAGTAAAAGGCTTTGGTCTAAGACAAACAAGTGCAAATTTACGTATTAAGTTTAAGTGTTGATTTTTTTATTTATTTTTTATTGCTGTGTAAATGTGATTCACCAATAGAATTTTATTTTGATTTATTTATTGTCAAGTTTTCCTTACAGTGGTAAATATGTTTTCATTGAAAATTTCCACTGAAGTAAAATATTTGTAAACGTTTTCTGTTTTGAGAAAATAAAAAACAAAATAATTGAATTATTTATAAGCAGATATAATTTGGAATTTTTTTAAAAACTACAATTGGCAATTTATTGCGAAGTAATCGTTACTTTTAAATTGTTTTATTGCACTTGTTTTCATTTCTTTTTTTTTTTTTAATTTTTATTTTTTGTAAACAAGACAGTTGGTTTGCTCATTTGTAATTGCTAAAGCGCAGTCTGTAATTAAAAAGCATTAGGTAACTGTTACCGGTTTTGTATGCATTGGAAAAGTGCAGAAAGCGATGCAAATTTTACGTTTTCCACAATTTTCATATTTTTTTTTTAGTAAGTGTTTATTTCTTTTTAATTGTTTAATTATTAAAATTTGAATGAATCTTAAGTCCAGCTGTTCAATTTTAACAAAACTTAATTAAATTTATAAAAATTAAAAAAAAATATAGAAAATTTATTTTGGGAGTTCGTTCGAAGAATCAGGAAATCGGGTGATGAAAATCTTAAATTAAATAATTTTTAATGGTTTTTTAAATTTTAAATATATTTTTTTATTAAAAACTTTCTTTGGAAATAAATTTGAAGAAAAAAACCGTATGTTTCATTTACAAATATCTTAATTACGATGTCGCGCCACTAATTAGCTGCTTTTTAATTACATCAAAAAACCATTAGAAGCATTTTTGTGTATTCATTGTATCTGTATGCTCAAATTAAATTACTTTTTGACAAAATTCTAATATTTTTTTTTTAATAAAATACTGTTTCCTTTAAAAAGTTAATAAAATCTTTGTATTACTTATTAATTAATAACCCCCAATAATAAAATGCCAAATGTTTTAATTTCTTTATTAAAAAAAAGTTAATAACAATTATTGAGAAAAACAAAACAAAACAAAAAAAAATTAATATAAAATTTCTCATGAACTGTTTACGGATTCCTTTGTGACTCGTTTTAATAAACAATTAGAGGAATCACCGTAGCAGGAAATTCAGACTTACATAATACATAAATTCGCATATATAATATAAATTTTATTGTTCATCCGAAGAGCCGACAAAATAAAATAAAAAATTGTACGAATTATGGAAAAATCGAGCAAAAAAAAATGTTTGCGACGATAAAGTCAAGGCTGAGGTTACTTTTGCTCGTGTCATTACAAGTTCAAGAGTTTTCTTGTCTCTGTCATTACTCATAATGACTGCCTATTTTTCCGTTGTCTGCCTGCCAAGCTTGCTTTTTTCCTGCGCAAAAGTTTTACATGCTTTTTGTTTATTGTATAATTGCCCAGAGTTTTTGCAATAACTGTTTTACAGTGTATTTATTGGTTATGAAATGATTCGTCAGAATCAGACAAGTGCTATAAAAGAAATTATTCAATTGAATTGACAGCTTCCGCCTCCGAATAATATTCATAAGATGCATAATCATGCGATGATTCAAAGAGAGGATTAGAACAAAGTACAAGGCCTGCTGTTTTTCAATTATTGGGCTTTGAATGCTTTTGAAGAACAATCGCCTTTATCAAATTTAAACTTTTTTATGATTTTTTTTTTGGTCAGATTTAGTTACTGTGGTTTGAAGTTTGAAGAAATTGAATAGATTAGATTAGTGTAGTTTTTAGCTAAGAAATTTAATAATTATTAAGTTAATTTTACTTTTTTGCTTGCTTGGTTGATTGATTTTATTACTAAAGACATAAAAATTATAATCTTATCTTAGTTCAACCGGATATATTAATATTTAATTTGAAAAATTATCATTTTTGGGTTTATTTTATCAAATTTTATCATTGATATAATTTTTAATTGAAATAATGTATTCTTTATCTATTTCTAAGAATTTTAATATGGTTTTTCTATAGAAAAACAATTTACAAAGCAAAAAATGTTTACATTACCATTAAAAATAATTAATATATTAATCAATTCTAGTCTCACCAAAATAAAAATATTAAAAATAAATTTAAAATATGCTCAAGACTTTTTGAACTTTGATTTGATTCAAGCAAATGCCATTAAATCAATTATAAAATGAGTAATCCTTGATGACGGCTAAACACAAAAAAACAAACAAACAAACAAAAGTCAGTAACTTTTATAATTTTTATTTTATATAATTAAACTGTCAATTAAAACAAATCAAAGTGACAGCCCTTCGTATGCTGTGTTGCTATACGTTCAGACTTCCTGTACACAATGGGAAACACTTTAAGGAAAAAGATAACATCTCGACACACAGCCATTAAGTTGCTGAAGTACTTTCCCGACTGTTTCTTCAGCTCTTCGCGCATTTACATCAATCCGCTTCTAATCCAATCGAATCTGCGTCAATTCGAAGAGGACAACGAAGATGAAAAATGGATTGACTCCGCTTTAGATTTCACTCTGGATTCCTTTATTCTGGAAAATCAGTCAGGCTTGAATTGCATTACCAGACGCCGGTCCAGAAGATGGACGACGCCACCAGCGGAAAAGTTCAGAGCTTTGGAAGAGGACATTGCAAAATTGCGCGAACAAATTGAAATTTTGACCAGGAAATCCATTCCTGAGCCGCCTCCTTTACCTCCACCGGTAAGTGGTCCAGCGGTGGTCATCGAAGATGATGCTGATAAACCGGAGAGCACCAGAAGTGCGCTCAGCGAAATTGGTAATATCAGGTTGAAACCAGTGAAAACGAGCACACCTCGGCATTGGTGCTCGTCGAATAAACAAAGCGCTCCTAATGAGTTTTGTAATGATATTCGGTATGAGTTGCACGAGATTTTGAAGAAACGGTATGCCGTTATGCATTCGCCGTGGAAACCGGATGGTGAAAACTCGCCCTTTGATGGAAACAATTCGTTTGTTGAGAGCAATGAGTTATGGGTTTATTAATTTTGTGTCTATTGTTTTTTTTTCCTATTTAATTATAAGCAATTTATATAAAAAGATTTGTTTATCATAATTGCGTATAATAATAAATTGAATTTAAAATTCAAATTTTATATTTTATTATCTCCATATAAATGATTTTGCGTTTTTTTCCATGCATTTTATTGCGTTTTTATCAATTGCGTTTTTAATTTTAATATTTTATTTTTGCAGTTTTTTGTAATAAACAGAAACAATTCCATTATTTGCATTTTTACAAGTTTTAATCGGTTTTCAGAATTTTAGCGATTTGTTATTGCTTTTTTTTAAAGGTATTTTCTAAAGTTATGAACTACTAAAATATTCTACTTGAAAAGATTTTTTTTCTGAAAATCAGCTGAATGATCTAAATTTTCTTTAAAATGAAGTTTAAAAAATATAAATAATTAAAGGAACTCTCTAAGAGTAAAAAATATATACCTACATATGAAAAATGATATTCCAATTCCTAAATCATTTGGCTGTATAACTTTACATTAAGTAAAGAAAAATTAAATGAATTTAGTTTAGGTCCAATCTTGTTTTATTCATGAACTAATGACTCTTACCCTGAATATATAATAAAATTGTTATTGAGATTTTTGACATTTATACAAAAAATTGTTTTCCTCACTTTTATAGTAGTAATCATTATTTTTTTTTTATTGCAATTGTTGATGATTTTGTTGTTTTCCCACAATTTCACAAGATTAGGTCAATGCAACCAGAAACTTATAAACAAGCAAATTTTAAAAATGCTGCTGTTATCATTGTTGTTAAGTAAATGAAGGACTCAAGAATTTATTTAAAAAAATAGATATTTATTTGCTTTAATAAATGCATTAATCTTCTAGTTGAATCCAGTTTTCTTCCATTTTTTTTTTCTTCCATTTTTAAATCATTTTTTTTTTAGAATATTTTTTTTAGGTAATTTTAATTTAAATATCTGTAAAACTATGAAATCATTTTTTATTTATTTTGGCTTTGCAGAGTTTCAAAGTTTTCATATTTTTGATTAAATAATTATTATCATTGGTTGAATATTTTAGTTATGAAGAAGTTCTGTGTAAAGTACTCTATTTATTGAAAAATTGGCTAATGAAGGGCGGTCTGAAAAAACTAATCAACGTAGAGCAACATTTTTATAATCATTTGAAAGTAAATTTAATCAGCTATTTAAATAATATTTAATACCAAATAAATAAATCAAACTTATTTAACACAGATAATTATTAGAATGAAAAATTGGTTAAATTCAATTAAAAGTAATTTATTTGGCAATATTTAAGTGAAAAAAAAATTATAATTGGTTTAATACTTTCGGAGTTATAAATAAATCCCTTGAAACCCCATTAAGTTTTAAGTTGACTAATAAAGCGTGGGTAGAAAATAATTAATAACAATAAAACTATTTAATCTAGAGCAATATTTTTAATGTCATTATAAATGTAATTTAATCAGCTAGTTATGTAATATTTTTTGCTTTTTTTTTAATAATAAATAAAATAACAATATTTGATTAACTACCTTTATAAAATCAGAAAAATGTTAAAATATAAAATTCGTTTAACATGTTTAATATTGTAATATCATTATTAAAACAAAATCTTTGATAATTTGAATTTAAATTTGCTTCATTTTGTTTTCAACTAAAGATAATCTTTTACACTTTTTTCTATTTTTATTATTATTAGTTTAAAATACCTTAAAATATGTTAAAGCACAAATAAATTATTTTAATTTAAAGTATCCAAGTATAAAGAACAAGAAAAGAGGTGATATATACATTTTTTTTAATTCCAAGGTTTAATATAATTAAAATGGCAGATATGGCATTAAAAATTGCGCAAATTGTGTCAAATACTCTAATCTAATTAAAAAGTCGGACAAATATTTATTTATCAAGCAAATAGTATTTAGCTCATATAATAATATTGGAGCGACACGTATAACTAAAATATTTCTCTAAAATATTTTATCAATTACCAGCAGAATAATTTAAATTAAAATTATAGACAAAAACAACATATTTAATGGTTTTTTTTTATTCAGAAAATTATTAAAAGAGATTCGCTGTTTAGTCGTGAAACCATACGGTCACAATCAAACCAAAGTGAATAGTTCTTACCAACGAAGAAAATCTTCTACATGGTCCCACCAGCCGATGCAGGGACCAAACCAATGCCAAAGGGCTCGAATAAACGTGGCAGGCCAAAAAAAGAAGACACAAAACAACCAAAAAATTATAAAACCACACTACAACACAAGTACACATGGTGCCCAAGCACTGTACGATAACACAGATTCACAGGAAACACATACACAAACCGCAACACAACACAAATGGATATAGAAACTTTAAAACAAAACACCTTTTTGAGGTACAAATTCAAATACATTATTACATCTATACGGAAAACATATCACGGATACAATTTTGTTTGATGTGGAGTGAACACAATCCGAACAACGAAGACGTTATTGTTAAAATTGCTGACGGATTCATAATCAAATCAAATATTAACTTAACGACGATCTTGTCGGATCTGCAAGGTAAAAATATTATCAAATGTTTCACGGAAAGTATTCCGCCAATAGGACAATCGACTTCAACCAACATCCATCATACTAAAATCATACTAAATATTAATTTCCGGAGTTGAAACTGAAATTAAGGACGAAACAGTAGCAGAACATCTATCGAAAAACAATTATACTTTCAGATACTGCAGACGAATAATTTCAAGAGCAAGAAACAAACCGACCCTGCTCATTAGAATTATAACAGCAGCTATAGCAACTTACGAAAATATGATGCTCGCAAAAGGGACTTTCTTCATGAATCGGACAATCGGTTCTTCAGGTTCATCCCGAGTAATCCACCGGCACCAATACCTCAGCCGTGTGTCAAATGCGTATCATACGAACATACCACCACCGAATGCCAAAATAAAATCAAATGCGCCAAATGCGAGGGAAACCACGACATATCTAAATGCTCTTCCCCGCTTCCGCCCAAATGCCTAGCATGCAACGAAACAGATCATGCTGCTTGGTCCTATCACGCCAATCAAAGGAATTCCCAATGTTCGTATCAAGCTAACTAATAAAAAAATCGAAGGAAATAACACCGGACATCACTGCATCCAGAATCCATTCGGCACTAACTATCCACGATCATATTCTCCACACCTACTCAAAAGCAATTAATAATCCAAAACACACAAACAGGGATGAGTTGCTACCAAAACTTAGAAAACGTTTCATTGCGGAATATAATATCGAAACAACTGCGGTGTTCTCAGGAAACCACATGTAAATTATCATGTTCGGCAACGAAAATTCAGATCTCCAATCACCCACCCAGCCAAACACCTCAGGGATACAAACACGTGGAATTGAAAACTCTAATGGATAAAATAACCTAACGACACCAAGGAATATCCACCAAAACAGCTACTCGAATTTACAAAACAATTTGTCGTCCCATTCTCGACTATGGACACATCGTGCTAATCAACCTTCCAAATCAGTCAAAAAACCATATAAAAGTCGGAGAGAGATCAGCGCTTAGGATGATATTAGATTAGGCACCTCAACAATCCACTTCATAATGAGGTTTAAAAACAATGAACAAAACTGGACTATCTTAAACAACCAATGCTTACAACGGATACATCTCCAAAGTGACAAAAAACGTATTAAAGAAACATTGTTTGAATTTTATAACAATCTTCAACCACTTATAATGTTCTTACATTATGAGCAGAAAGACTGGCTTGGGTCGATACCCTAGTAGAAATTCTATATTATTCAATCTTGTTTATATCTTGAACACTATTGAACAATATTGAAAATTGTAATTGTATCAAGATTAAATAACGCTATTTGTAGACGCCTGTTTAGA
>JASKGO010004235.1:0-26022 GCA_030556065.1 Holobus sp. GC000080
ACATTTTGCTGCATATGTACGTATACCGATCATTGAAGAAGAAAGTTACGGTTTTATAAATATTTGTCTGTGCGATGTCTTACCTTGTTCCTCTCATAGAGTAGCTGATGGATATAGTTACATAAATGCTATGTCATTACTTTAAGTTTTTGTTATGTTTTGAACATTTTATTAAAAATTCGAATGCAATCTTAAATTTTTAATAATATGTCAAAATAAGTGGTTGATACGTTTTATATTATTATATATTTAGTATTAAGTTTTAAATGTTTACAGTTATTTAATATTAAGTTTTGATAGCGTTTTAATTAATAAATATGTGGACTTTTATTAAACAATAAACCAATTATTTTAAACCAAAACTTTATTTACTATTAGTGAAGAACATAGTTTTTATTAACCAATTTTGGTTCTTCTTACTTAAAATTTTAAGTACTTATTACTTAAACACCCTTATTAAAACTTAAATTTGGGTAATAGCAAATCAATATTATTTATAAAAAAACTTTTCTGGTTTTTATTAAGCAATTTAAGTGTTAATAACTCAAATTGTGAATTTAATAAATTCAATCAAAATTATCTATACTTTACTGTGAGTAATATTCAATCAATATTTTCTACAAACAAATCTTTTTAATGGTTATTATTAACATGTAGTTATGTTATTATTACCTTAAATGACTTAATAAGTAATACATATTATTGTAATCATTTGTTATTTACTAGAAGAGGAATATTGAATTTGTCAGGTTTGAAAACTAATATTGAGTAAAAATCAGTCAATTTGAGTTTTCAATAGTGAACTGTTTTCTCAGTGTGGGGAAGCATGATTCATATCTGTTTATTGTGTTGAAAGTTACGAGCAAAGAAAAATGTCACAAAATGTTTCAATTTTGAAAATAAAAACTAAATATCTCGAGAAGTTATTTTAAGATATAAAAATAAAAATGGTACCAAAATTAATTTTAATTTCATTTTAAGGTCCATTCAAAAGTAAAATGAAAAATTTTAAATGACGAAGTTGGTGGCATATATATTAACTTGCCTTGAAGTTATTAATAATTAAAGGGCCGGGTTCATTTAATCGCCCTGTATGTCAAAAAGTATACAGGGTGGCCATTTTCTCAACCTGAATATGGGCAACTACTACAGTTTTAAAGATAGAGAGTCGGTTAAAATAGCAAAAATGGGCAGAATTTTACTCCGAATTTAAACCCGTTTACAAAAATCGGTTATTTCTCCTGATTCCTGAATTATCCCGAAAAAAAAATTTTTTTCCAAGAAAACTATTTGACGCAGAATAAAAGTAATAATTGTTCCTAATAGGTATTTTTAAATATAATCCAAATAATTTTTCAAAATTTCCATAGCTTGATAGATTTTCGAGATAAAAAATAAATTTATCTTTTTTTAAATGGAAACCATAGTTGGCTATGGGCTTATTAAATGGCTTATTTTTTTCTGATTTCAACAATATAACACTTTGTATGTTTATCTTTGGAAATTATTGCTAGACATAAAAAAAAACATATTAACTATTAAATTGAAGTTATCAGGGTGGCTGCGATAAGTCTAATGAGACTTCTCCATTGAAAATGGCGTCAAACATGGCACTCTTCGTTAAAAATTGCTATAAATACAATGTTCTGTTCTGCTAAGGTATTCCAATGAACTTTAGAAAATATTTTATAAATTTATAATTAATTAATTTTAAAATATCCATATTTTACTTGATAGTATTGTTATTAATTATTTCAATTTCTTTTATTTCTAATTATTAATTAGAAAATTCAAAGCCAACTATTTATTTTACCCAAAATATATTATTTTTTCAATTTTACAGCAATTGTTAAAGATAAATATGCAAAGAGTTATATCGTTGAAATCAGAAAAAACTAAGCAATTTGATAAGCCCATAGCCAACTATGGCTTCCATTTAAAAAAACCTAAGTTTATTTTTTATCTCTAAAATCAAGCGAGCTATGGAAATTTTGCAAAATTATTTAGATTTGGCATAAAATTATCTATTAGTAACAATTATTACTTATATGATAAGTTGTTTTCATGGAATAAATTATCAAACAAAAAAAATCGACGAATTTCAGTTTTTTTAAGATAATTCGGGAACCAGGAGTCATATCCTATTTTGGCAAACGGGTTTCAATTCGGAGTAAAATTCTGCCCCTTTTTGCTCATTGAACAGAATCTCTATCTTTAAAACTGTAGAAGTTACCCATATACGGGTTGAGAAAATGACCATCTTGTATATTATAGTTGTAATTTTCGGCATACCGATGGAATTTCACAATCGACTTGAAGATCCTCCCGGGGCGTGCATCTACTTGGGAGAATGCCCATGGTTGGGCTTGCGTCTCATTTTGTATTACCTTTCAAATGATAATGGTTCAATAAGTGACGTTGTTTTGTCACTTTGAGTAAATAATTATTATATACCACTAATGTTTTTGTTGAAAGTGAATGACATATTTTTGATTAATAAAGCTGTTTTCAAGCTATCAGGGGTAACATTTTTATTTCCTTTTGTTGCGTTTAACAACAACCCAACGATAGGGCGCGGATTCGGGATTGCCGATAATCAGAAGCGATAAATTGCGATTGCAAGGAATAATTGACTGATTTGTATGATTTTGACTGTATGTATGTAAATTTATTTTTGCTTGTTTAATTGAGCGCTTGACGGACACTGAATACAATTTTTAATCTACATGCTGTCGCGCATCTGATAATGACATTTGCGCATGGACGTTGAGTCCGAACACCTTTCTCATTAGACTTCTTTCTTTACGTTGTCTGGGTTCTTTCATTTCCATTTCTTCGTATTTCTTTGAAATGGCTGAACGAATGAATACTATTGCACAGTTCCACTGTGGTCTAAATAGTTTAAATCCAATCCGATCGAGTGCTTATAGAATACAAGAATTAAATCAACACTTTTTTTGTATTTGTACCAATAAGAATATTAAATAAACAAATGAGTTATTCCAATTAAAAAATAAATAAATTTAGAAAATTTTAATCAAGCATCCTGCTCAATTTTAAAAACTAATGAAGATTTAAGAATTATTAAATTGTTTTTAAAAATGCGATAGATATAGGTATACAGGGTGGCCATTTTCTCAACCTGTATATGAAAATGAATATTTTCGCACTTGCTGGTCCTTATAATGCTGCGATTAACATTAAGTAGAAATTTGCTCAAATTACTCGAATTTGCAAAAGTATAATATGCTAAAGCTAAAGAATTTATTAATAATTTAAAAGGTGAGCCGAAAAAGCAATGGAACTTTATAAATAACAAGCGGGGAAAAGCAAAGAAAACTAATTGAATAAGCTTTACAATGATTACGTAACTTTCAAAGTCAATTTTTAATTGTTATTTTTTATTCATTTTTCTTAATTTAATTTCATATTTTATGTTAAAAAAACCTATAGGATGGCTATGTAATGTGTTATGAAAATGGGAACTAATTACTTAAAACTTTAAAATTTGACTAAACCTATCTTTTAAAAATATTCTTCACAAACTTCAAAAAATTGGCCAAATTCCAAGACGGGATGAGTTAATTTTTAAGTTTTCTGTCGCAATTGTCGGATACCAACTGAACTTCCAATTAAAAATTGGAGCAAAGGAAAGCTCTTTACCCTTCTTAACAGATCTTATTCTAAAGATGATTGACCAATCAGTTAAAGTAAAATGACGTAAATTAACAACCAAGCGAAATCTTATTGGTTAATTATTGCTCTATGGTCTATGTCATAGCTAAGGCCATCCCAGAAATTGGCCAAACCAAAACATCGTCTTTCAACATTTTAAGTAAACACATAAATGAGATTTATTTTCTTAAATATATTATTTCAGCGCGTGGCTTCACTTACTGTGATTAGGAAAATCACTTAGCCACTTGATAAAGTCTAAACAGTCCCGTAACGATTTGCTTTTGCAAGAGCTGCATGAAAAATGAACAGTTCCTAATAACTTCATAAAATGATTAATCTCTAACCTAAATAATCAGCTATCATAAATAAATAACTGTCAAAGTAATTTACTCTGGACTTGTTACGGACATATCCTAATATAAATTGTTCTTATACAGGGTGACACTGAAAAGTGGCTCACTACTTTCATTTCTTTATTTACCAATCGCTTTTTATGAAGTTTTGCTCATTTATACAGGGTATTCCAAGTTGAGTGACCTATTAAATTATTATGGAAATTTGAAATTGCAAAGTTCTGAAACTTCGCTTGATCCACTTATAGGAAATGACATACATTATTTTTGTATAAACGTATTCGAACAACTTCCGGTTGTACTGGAAGTGGACATCAACTTCGTTATTTCAAATTGAATACCCCAATTTTTACTTCATATTTTGATTCCTTTTGGAAAATAAAGAGGATTTTGTAAAAAAAGTTACTATGTATCATGCAAACTTTTCCGGCTCTAACTCATTTCCGGTTATTTTTGCCAAAATTGCTTTTTGCTTCAAACAAATGTGATAGATAATAAGAGGCAGAATATGATAAAAAAAAAAATAAAAAAGTAGGGAATCCATTTAAAAAAATCAAGTTATAACACTTTTTCGATCTCTAAGTTTATCCTGTATAAAAAAATAAAGCATTAATTAAAAAAACATACGGGCACTCATCTTGAAAGAGCATACAAAAAAAAATTACAAATTTATCATCAAAAATGAGAAAGTTATGATTATTTTCTCATGACACCAATTTTGGCAAAAATAACCGGAAATGAGTTATAGCCGGAAAAGTAGGAATGATACATAAAAACTATTTTTACAAAAATGTCTTTATTTTCCCTAAGGAATCAAAATATGAGATAAAAATTGGGGTGTTCAATTTGAAATAACGAAGTTGATGTCCACTTCCGGTATAACCGGAAGTTGTACTAGTGCGCAAATACAATAATAATGTAGATCATTTCTCATAAGTGGATCAAGCGAAGTTACAGAACTCGGCAATTTCAAGTTTCCATAATAATTTAATAGGCCACCCAACTTTGAATACCCTGTATATCAGATGAATTAAACATTTTTTTATAAAGTTAGCAAGATATTTTTATTTTTTTTAAATAATTTTCCGTAATTTTTTGATTGATTAATAAAGTTAAAGTTCACCATTAACATAAAAAAAAATATAAATTAGAGAACTTTTTTGGTAAATTAAAAATTCAAGCTTAAAAAATAAATGGCAAATAAAATTAACTCTCCCTTTGGTTTAGCAGTAGCACTTGGTACTTAGTACTTGGAGAAACAAAAGGCAATTGAAGACATGTTAAATTAAATTTCTCATTAAGTAAATTCTTCAGTCATGAATCTGAGTGGGGTTATCCAGATTCCAGAATTATATATCAAAGAAATTTTTTTAATTGAAATCAAATTTTATCAAAATAAAATAAAGCAATAAATAAATGCAACTAGAGATGCAAATTTTAAATCTGTTATTGTACTAACTACTTCAGGGTTTTTTTTATTGCCCGGTTAAGTATTTTGGGAGAACAATTACAGATTTTTTTTCATTTTTGCTCTCATAACTATCCCCAAAGCCTAACCTACCTAAAATATTTTCCCCACTTGGCCACTACCGGAGCTTGATATCAATTTTGATATTTTAAATGGGACACCCTCATTTTCTTATCACATTTCGATTTTTTTTTTAAATAAAATCCAATTAAAAAAAAGGCTTTATATAATAATAATATTAAATCGTTTATTTTGCGGTCGTTCGCTAATTTTTTAACTTAATATTTGTATAAGCACATATTTCAGATATAATTATTTTAAAAATATTATTTCCTAATATCACAATTTTAAAATTTTGGGGGACTCTTAATTTTTGCAAAATTAACCGAAAATCGGTAATACCTTGAAAAGTAGACCTATTCAAAAAAAAAAACTTTTTTTGACAAAATCGTCTATATTAAAAAAAACGAAGTAAGATAAGAAAATTGAGTTGTCTTATTTAACATACGAAAGGAGATGTCAACTGTTGTTATAATCGGAAGTGGTCAATACAGGGTGTTTCACGAAAACGGGAAGGCATCGATATATGGAGAACTATAAAAATGAACCTAATTTTTTCTTTTCCATTCTTAATCTAAGCTAATGCTTAATTCTTGGAAAATATTTTCGACTTTATGTTATTTCCGGCTATACCGGAAGTTGCTACTTTCTTCATTTTTTTTTTCAAATGGAACATCTCAATTTTTAATTCATATTTTGATTCCTTAATAAAAATAAAGACGAGTTTATTTAAAAATAATTATTTCGCAGTTAGTTTTTGAAATACCGTCCACTTCCGGTTGTTCTTGATAAAATTCGTGTCTCGGTAAAAAAATCTGAACTTTCTTATTTTAAAAGATAATTTTATGATTCTTATTGTAAATTATTGCCAAGGAATGAGTGCATAAGTAGCAGTTATTTATTATTGTAACACTTATTGAACAGGGTGTTCGGAAAAAAATCTAAAAAAATCTAAAAAAATATAATTTTAACTTCAAAATAACTCAATTTTTTCAAATGGAACTAGACATTTTTTATTCTGTATTATTATTCAGCATCAAAAGGCCTTTAAGAAAAGTTATATTAGATAATTATTCTATGAATTTTTTTAAATTATTTCAAGAAAACTAAATTTCCGTGTGTTGTTATGGGAGTACGTTGCTACGACGCAGTGGTGTCCAAATAACCAATGTAGGTTCAACACGGGCGAGCGTAAATTTTTTGAAGTTGCCCATTGGCAAACGAATGAAGAATGTAATAAATATTTTTGCGTTAAAGTTTAAACGGCGTTTAACAATAGTAAAAAAATAAAGGCCGCTAAGTTGTCAGATTTTTTAATTTGTTGATTGAAATTGTTTAAACAAATTGTTAGTAGCGAAATTTGCATTAAAAACAATAAAAACACAATCGGCCGCGTATACGAAGATATAGTCTTACTGGTGTTAAGGCTTAGTAAATTCGCCGCTGCCATGCAATGTGATGATTCGAAACAATTTCGTACCAACAGTTGACTAACGAAAATGTGTAACATATAAAGTGATATCATCTGTTGATATTCAACTACTCCTCGACTCTTCGACTACTCTGTGGTAGAAACATTTACATAAATATTGAAACGTGTGTGGGTGTATGTTAATGTTCTAACCACCGGCACCAACACAAGTCTGGCATGCATTAAAACACGACGCAGATATAACAAGTGTGATGTAATCATTTATCATGCATCAAATGCAGAGAAAGGACGACATGTGAACAACAAGGCAGCCGTGGCGCTCATGACGACAGGACGAAAGGCACAATGCTCTTTCAAAATGTACACATATTTTTATTCATATTATACACATTACTAATTGTAACAATTTCACGGTTATTATTTTTACTACAAAAACTATTTTTAGGTTTATGTAATATTATTTTCGTAAACAATAAATGTCTACAAAAACATTTTAAAAAATCCGTTGTTTCTGTGTTTTCTGAAATTAAATAAATCCATCATTAAATATAATTGAACGATTGGAAAAACATAAAAATATTCAATTAGAAAACTTAGAAAGCACTTTGCTTGCAAATATCTTTATATTGGCTACCTTCTGACCTTTGAATAGGAATTCCCTAGACCTAGTACCGGAACAATAAAAAAGTTTAAAGCCACCAATAATATTTAGATGAGATCAATTTTCACACTTCACCGGACACAGGTCTCAATAAACCCTAGCAGTGGTAACACAATCAGAAGTAGATAGTCGATGATGTAATAATAAAAACGTGAACGGTATACTAGATAGCCGATTTCTTTTCGCAGAGCTCTGCATGAAGTTGGGCTGGAAAGGGGCCGGCACCAAATTCGATATATTACCTTGGGTGTTATCGGCCAACGGCCACGACCCGGACTACTTCGATATTCCCTCGGAGCTCATTTTGGAGGTTCCCTTGACGCACCCCACGTACGTATACAAATGCATTCGCCCACCACACTTGCACTAAAAATTCATTCGCATGTAATACCCATAACGAAAATACAAAATAAAAAAAGAATGTTAAAATTCATTGGGGACTGTTTTTCCTTTTTTTAGACTGGAGTTCTTTGAAAAACTTCAATTGAAATGGTACGCAGTGCCGGCCGTTTCCAATATGATGTTCGATTGCGGCGGCTTGCAATTCACAGCATGCCCCTTTAACGGCTGGTATATGAGCACTGAGATCGGATGTCGCGACTTGTGCGACACTTATAGGTATAACATTTTAGAGGTAGGAATATAAGACAATCATAGTGATATGCACTTTTTTACATTTTTGCATTGTACTTTCTATTTGTTTCCAATTTTAATTTTCTTTAATGCTTTGGAATTTATAAACTATACAAAAACATTCAACTTTTTTTAAATTAAAATAATGTTAAATCGGCACTTAAATTGTTAAAGTAAATGTTTACAGTTTTAAAGTCTATCTTGTATCTAAAATCCCATTATTATTACCGCACAAGTGTTCTTCAAATGGTTGATTTAAAATTGGTTCAATTGCATTTAAAAAATTGATGTTTTCAATTTTTTAATTTTCATCAATATAATGCTAAAATATGAGCAAAAATAATGAACATAACGACTGATTAAAATTAATATATCGAAATGATATTAAGGATACAAAAATAAACTTGTTACCAAATATTATTTATTTACTTTCAGGGTTATTTAAAAATAAAATTAAACAATATAGACTACCAATAAAAATGTTGAAGTTGGTAACGACTTCGGGTATAACCGAAAATACCGCCGGATCGATTCATCGCCTTGTATTTACATTTTGTTATTATTTCAAAAATTTTAATTTCTTCTACCGTTTTAAAGATAGAGATTCGGTTAAATTGATCAAAATGGCCCGAATTTTACGTCTAACGTATACCTGTTTACAAAACTCGGGTATGTTCTAATTCCCGAATTAACCAGAAAAAATTTGTTGATTTTTTTTATTCTAAGAAAATGATTTGGCATAGAATAAATTTTGATAATTAATTTCAGGAAAACTAATTGAGATAAAAAAAAAGGAATAATTGTACAATATACAAAAAGGTATAAGTTTTCGTGTGACTAGTTGAAATTTCAACCAGTAAAATCCTTGTTAGCCGGCGCCTTCACATTAGATTATTGTTACGCCTATTTTATGAACTCAATTTTTTAAACATTATAAAAATGGTTGTTGAATAATTTTGAAACCACTTTAGCTCTTTAACCCTATTTTGTCCTATTATATTATATTTATATTTAATATCCTACAACATTTTTTAAGATAGTTTTAGAAAGTTGAAAAAGGACTTTTTTTCACATTCTATTATAACAATTGCCATTTGCGATTCACTTGCAAGTTGCAATTAAAATTTAAAGCCTTTAGTTAGCAAAAGAAAATGCTTAAATGTGCATTTGTCAAAATACAATAATAATTAGAGTTTAATCAATTTGATTTATGGATTCATATTTTTCTAATTAGTCAACTCGATGGTTGCCGGCTCCTTCGCACTTGATTGAAATTTTCAAGAAAGAAAATTATTATATCTTTTATTAATATTAGTAATATTAAGGAAATCTTAAAAAGTTGAATTAAATTAATAACTATTTTTACTTTCCCATTTTCTTCAAAGTCACCAGCCATTAAGTTAACTAATAAATTGATTGAATCATTTTTTATTTCACATTGTTTTTTTAAGTGCTTTTATTGATTTCAAAAAATACATTAAAACATTTTATTAAAAAAATGTCGCAAAATTAATTAAATTAAATTAAATAAACGATATTTTTTTATTTCACAATTGAAATAAATTTGTGTAAAAAAAATCATGAAAATGATTACCATTGTTTTATAGATTTTAAACAAAACTTTCATACCACTAACGAGTTTTCAATAGTAAAAAAACCATTGAAATAATTACAAAAATGTTTTGCTTGTTTGATCCGGCTTGATATTGCAATTATTTTATTTATTTGAATGAATGATGAATAGTACGCACACGTAGCAAAAACAAAACTATTTAATAACGAAAGCCATGTCAGTTATCAGTAAGATCGAAATTCGAAGAACAGCCATCTATAGTGGAAAGTGCTTTACAGTCAGTGGCCCAAGGAATGGGACTGGACACAAGAACGCCGACTTCGTTGTGGAAAGACAAAGCGATGATCGAGACGAACGTCGCCGTTCTGCATAGTTTCCAAATGAAAGGGGTGACCATTGTGGACCATCACACGGCATCGGAATCGTTCATGAAACATGTGGAGAACGAAGTGAGACTGCGAAACGGCTGTCCGGCCGATTGGGTTTGGATCGTGCCGCCTCTCTCCGGCTCGGCCACCCCCGTTTTCCACCAGGAAATGGCCTTGTATTATTTGCGTCCCAGTTACGAATACCAAGTAAGCCCATTTATTAATTATTCAATACTGTTGCTTTTCGAGAGCGGCGCTACTTTTATGCCCTTAACGTTTTGTTTTGCTCTATGTACATTGTACATACTGTGTCACCTATAAAATGTATGCGCCATACTTTAGGAAGCGGCCTGGAAAGTGCATATATGGAAAAAGTCGCGCGAATCCGGTGGCAAAGAGCAAGGCAAGAAACAACCGAGGAAATTCCACTTCAAACAAATAGCACGGTAAATGTATAAGCGAATCAACTATTTATGCAGCTCTTCTCTGTCTCTTCTCTAGCCCTGTGCAATATGTGTTGAAGTGCACAAGTCTTATACATTATTCATTAAATTATTTCTATAGAGGATGTTAAAAATGACAACAAAAAAATCAAATAATTGCTTTTATAATGCCTAAATATATTTTTTTTTAATTTATATTAATACTGCAATACCGGATTTTCTTTAACTCTAAATAATAAGTGTTTGGAAAATATTTATAATTTTTTTTTTATATTTAAAAGTTTTTTATTACAATACTTATTTCTATTTTATTTATTTTTAATATAAAGGAAGGGCCATTTATATGTTCCACCAAGATTGAGATGTTTTTCCCCAAAAAATTTGTACAGATCGAAATTTGGTTAGTATTGCTCATTTCTCAAAATTATACAGGAACACCGAGTTTCGTTAGAATTAAAATATCTTGCTTTTTAATACAACTCCCCCAATTTCAGTTTGCACTTTGATTCTGCAATAAGTAATGTTTAAAAATATATAAAGTTTCTTTAGTTAAATGCGAATTTTTTTGTGCAATTGTAGTGTGAATTTGAAAATTAATGAATTAGCGAGCATTTTAATGAATTATTACTGTTACCTGTGTTGGAGTTATTATTAATGTTTATTAAATAAATTGCATTAAAATTAATCATTTTAATTCAAACTAATACATATTTACGTAAGCTATTTATTTTAAATTTAACAAATGGTACTTATATTAAAATATTTTCGATTTGCAAATTTTGAATAATGCGGGCTTGTTTAAGTTACTTCAAGCGCCCTAATTTGCAAAAAAATAATCAGTTTTTTGCCGATTATTATTAAAAATTACAACTATTAATACCACTTTTATGATCGCACGTATAAATTAGAATTTATTTATAAAAATGTCATTTATTGCAAAATCGAGGTAAAAGATTTATTTGGTTTTTTTAATGTCTCTAATTTTTCAACAAATATGCATACACCATTTTTGATTTTAAAGCATCAGAACTTTGAAACCTTGCTTCCCATTTAAAACCCTTTCTTAAAATTTTAAAATTGTTTTACTGAAGAACTTTAATAAACCAATATTTATAACTGTGAAAATAATTATATTTCAAGGAAGAGACAAATAATTTATAAAAATGAAGCTATATTATTAGTAGCTGCTTTAAAAATTACAAAAAGGAAATCTTGCAGAGCGGTAAAATTCACATCTAAACTCTTCGGCAAAGCGCTCTCGCGGAGGATCAAAGCGACCGTCCTGTATGCGACGGAAACCGGCAAATCGGAAAACTATGCGAAGAAGCTGTGCGAAATTTTCGGGCACGCATTCAATGCACAAGTCTACTGCATGTCCGATTACGATATCTCGAGCATCGAACACGAAGCGTTACTTCTAGTCGTCACCTCGACATTCGGAAATGGAGATCCCCCGGAAAATGGCGAAGTATTCGATTTTTAAAATTTAAATCTCACAAAAACCGCCAAAGTAATTCTCTTTTTAGGAATTCGCAAAAAATCTGTACGCATTAAAACTGCACGAGACGCACGTTCCAAATGGTGACGAAAAACTAAAGTAAGTTGTTTGTGTAGAAACTCTCATTAGAGGCACCCCATTGAGAAATGTAATGATAATTTTGAAGGGCGTCGATGGCCGCATCGAAATCTTTTATAAAAGCCAACAGCCAGATCGACATGAACGTGAAGAAGCTGGAGCGCCTGGACTCTATGAAAGGATCGGTGAGTGAGTCAGTGCTTCTGGAGGACACTTTCGGGCCGTTGAGTAACGTCAGGTAAGACAGCCCTAATAGAGGAGGCACTTGTAGTGAGTTTCTTTTCTGTGTATCTTTGTAGATTTGCTGTGTTTGCCTTAGGATCGAGTGCTTATCCGAATTTTTGCGCTTTCGGCCAATACGTTGACAATCTTTTAGGGGAACTGGGCGGCGAACGCCTGCTCAAGATGCACTCGGGCGACGAAATGTGCGGACAAGAGCAAGCGTTCCGTAAGTGGGCACCGGAAGTTTTCAGAGTAAGTACCTCAACTTTCTATTTATGTTATACTCAATAAGCTAATATGCACCTATTTGCTCGCTGTATATAAGGTGGCTTGCGAGACTTTTTGTTTAGATGATAGCAATACACTGATGGAAGCTACAATGACGCTGCAAATGGAAAATCTTACAGCCAACACTGTGCGCTTTTTGGAAGGGGTCCCTGTGGATATCACGCAATCACTGTCCAAAATCCACAATCGCAATGTACAGTATAAAGAGTGTTTGAATTCAAATTACGAACGGGAAATTTTCATGGGAATGAAGTTTTTTTTTTCAATTTTCTACAATAATTTTTCTGAAAAACAAAAGTAAAGTTAAAGTGCTTAATTAAAGACTATTTTTAAATTCGTTTTCTTTCACAATCGGGTGCAACTTAATAATGGGTTTCTGCTTAATATTAAGAATAGAAACAAAGTCGAAAGAATTCCAAAAAATAAAATTCATTGTGTGAAAATTAAAATTGGTAACTGGAAAAAAAATATTCATGTCACCTGAAATATTTTCTACAATTGAAATTGAGAAATTAATTAATTAATATTTCTGTTCAGGTGAATTTCAGTAAACTGATAAGCCGTAAGAATCTGCACGGAGAGAAATCGGAGCGGGCCACCTTAAATCTAGTTTTCGAAAGCAATATATGTTATAATCCAGGCGATCACGTCGGCGTATTTGCCAGGAATCGCCCCGAACTCGTCGAAAAAATATTGCAGAAATTGGCAGGAGTCAGCGATCCCAATGAGGTTGTGCAGTTACAGGTCCTCCAGGAGACTCACACGTCTAATGGTAATCTCTTTAATAGAAAGTTTTATAGCAAAAAAAAATTGATAATTAAAAAAATATATCTATTTTATTAATTTATTATTACTTACTTTATCATAATTTCAAAATATTCGTATTTTTATGAAAGAACATTTACTCTTATATGATTTTCGAATCAATTTAAAATAACTTCAAATTTAAAACTTTGTACTGCTTGTTGAGAAAACATTCAAAATCGTAATAATAAATTAATTAGTCATAACAATAAAGTCTACGTTGAATAATAGTATATTACAACACTACGCCAGGATTTTATTGAAGAAAATAATTCCAAATTGCCAAAGTTTTTTTTTCATTGCGATTTTAATTTTCAACCCGAAAATGAATTATTTTGTGTCTATTATTTAATCTATAAAAGTAATAAAATGTTAATATTAAATGGTTCATTTATAATTTTTTAATATACCTGCAACACAAATTAAAATGAAGACATTAAATATTTCCAAGGAATAATATTTGGCATTTTAAAACGTTCTTATAAAACAAAACCAAAAATAAATGTATTAATATAATTTATAGCTAAGCTTAAAAGTTGATACAAATTTACGAACAGTAGAGAGGAAACCAAATAACATAGATATCATTTTAAGGAATTGCAAAGTCGTGGGTGCCTCACGAGAAAATACCGCCCTGCAGCATCCGCGAACTCTTCAGCGAGTTCCTAGACATCACGACGCCACCGACGCCGAATTTACTGTTGCAATTTGCATCGATTGCAGCGGACGACGAAGACAAAGAGCGACTCACGTTATTGGCGACGGTAAATTAATGCGCCTTCACTTCTTTCGTGCCGGCCGAAAGCCTAGATGTTGTTGATGTTTTTCCGCACAATTACCATTTTTGTTTAGGAATCAGCGGCATACGAAGACTGGCGTCACTGGCGCTTTCCGAACCTTTTGGAAGTCCTGGAAGAGTTTCCATCTGTGCGTCCTTACGCGCCTTTATTAGTGGCGCAATTAAGTCTGCTGCAGCCGCGTTTCTACTCGATATCCTCGAGCCGATCCATATATCCCGGACAAATCCATTTAACTGTCGCTGTTGTTGTCTACAGGACTCAAGGTATTTTACATTCGATGTTCCTAATTCACTTTGTGTACTAAAAAAAAAAAACATTTTAAAGATGGAGAAGGCCCTTTGCATTACGGTGTCTGCTCGAGTTTCCTGCAAGATGTACCTGAAGGACACTGCGTGAATCTGTTCGTACGAAGGTACCCTTAAAATTGATTCGTTGTTGTTTATTGATGGGCACTGTGTGTTTTGCAATTGAACTATGTGTTTTAGAGCCCCAAACTTTTATCTTCCAGCTGATCCGATGCGACCTGTGATTTTAGTAGGACCCGGAACGGGAATAGCGCCGTTCCGTGCGTTCTGGCAACAACGATTGAGTTTGAATATTGCAAAGATGAAGCTCGGTAAATGTTGGCTGTTTTTCGGATGCAGGCAGAACGAGCTGGATTTGTACAGACAAGAAAAGCAGGACATGCAAAATCAGGGTGTCATCTCCAGAGTTTTCCTGGCTTTATCTCGCGAACCGAATGTCAAAAAGGTTGGAAATTTTCACTAACAGTTAAAAATGTGAAAACTGTACTACTGTTTTTGCAGACTTATGTTCAAGACTTGGCCCTTAAAGAGGCAGCAGAAATTTACAAAATGTTGGTGTTGGAAAAGGGACACTTTTATGTTTGCGGCGACTGTACTATGGCCGAACACGTTTTTCAAACGTTGAAAGTGATTGTGCAAAACTATGGCAATATGAGCGACGAACAAGTCGAAAAATACATATTAAAAATGAGAGTAAGTATATGGCTGTAAATCAATACAATTGCTTTTTTTCCATTTCTATTTCAATTTATGAATAGATCTTGAATTGCATAACCATAAATTAACTTTATACGTATATTGCACAAAATGATTCTCTATTCTCTATTTATATCCCCTAACTTCTACGATTGATTGAAACCGCCCACTGCAATATTTTTTATCATCTAAGCGCAGCACTATCTGAAACATCACTTCCGTAATATGTTTTTATCCCCACAGAATATCAGAAATCTCACTATATCATCTTCTCCAATTAACAACTATCCAAATTTACTTTATTCAACCCAAATATTCTAAGCAATAGCTTAAAGAGAAAATATTAATTATTCAACAAAAATTGCATATGAAAATTTATCCCTATTACCATGAAAAAATGTATTTTAAATCATTTCAATTCATTTCCGTTCATCTTATCATAAGTACATTTATCGGCAACTAAAAGTCAAATCATTTTTAAGATATGAAAGTACGGTGGGCTTTGCGGGGAATAATATGGGTCAGGGGGAGGCTTTCATCAAGGAAATTGATATATTTGAAGCAAGTGGGACGTCATTTCAATATTGGAGAATTATTGCTAAACTTTTCGTTGAGATATGTCTTGTCAAAATGTAGCTGCTGAACTAATTTAAAAATACTATTGTTATTTTGCCTAACTTGAAAAAATTATACTTAATTATTTACTTAACCAAAAGGATAATTTTTTGTTCATAGATTCGTTAATAATTTGCCCGTTTAACCATTTCTTTTTTTGTTAAAGCTTTTTCAAATTACTTATTTAACAAGTAGATTTTTTTTCATAGATTTTAGTAAATATTACATAGCCGGATTTAGAATGAACTTCCTTTTTAAATTAGTTATATTTAAACTTATAGGTTTGGATGGATATTATAGGAAAAAAAAAGTTTTTAAACATCTTTAATACGTGTAGATCAAAATCAAGCTGCCCCGAAAAACAAACATATGGATTTATATAATTCTTATTTCATTGAACGCATTTCATTTAGACTAATAAGCTAATAATTTCAATTTGATTAAAAAAAATATTCAAGAAATTAATTGATAATTTTATTTTAGGATGAAAACCGATATCATGAAGACATATTTGGCATCACATTAAGAACAGCTGAAGTGCACAACAGATCAAGGGAATCAGCAAGAATCAGAATGGCTTCAGAACCATCGTAAATTAAAACACAATTTCTGTTATATTCCGCATTCTCAGCTTTTAACTTTTGAGTAATTTCGAAGAATTACGCACACATAAACTGCATTGTTCATTCTTCATTTAAGCAATAAAATATGTTATATCTAATCGACATAAGAGTGTGATTTTAAAACAAAAAACGATTTAAACTGTGGTTTAGATTAATAATATAATATCATATTATAATAATAACGATAAAATAATCTATATCTTGAAAATCTATAAAGTTTTAACTCTTCTAACCATGAATGTCAAAACGTAATAACAAAAACATTACGAATTTTCGAATACGCATAAGACTATTAACGAACTAATCCATATCTTATTGAAATACTTTAACTGAAATGTTAATGACACAATTCTCGAAATAAAATTACATATATTATGAAATATTATAAATTATAATAATATCTTCATATATTAATATCATTAGATCAGATGGGTATGGGTACACAATATACCTTAATATAATATTATAATTATACAAATAATTAATAACAATTGTTTTTCAAATTAATTATGATTGAATTATTACTGTAACTCTGTGCTTTATCATTCGAAAGAAATAAAAAATATATAAAATACGTTATAAATTATTTTGAAATTATTACTTAATATATACCGTGTGTGCTTTCAGAAACCGAACATTTTGAATTTACATCTGTTTGGTTTACATGCATTTTTCCTATGTGCGGTATGAAAAAACAGTCAATTGCATAGAAACCATGGAGGATTAAAGAATGGCCAATATGCTTTTTGGTTTTCAAGAAAAACCAAAGGCGATCCCTATACAGGGTGTCCCAGCGAAAAGTATCCACCCAGAATAACATGAAAACTACTCATTTCAAGAAAAATCCCTGAGACATGTCAATTTTTGTTGTTGAAGGGACATCTTTTGGAATATTTCGTTATGGTGTAACAGTCACCCCCTGCCCCCCACGGCCCCCGACTTAAAAATCTTAAATGGCATATGGGGTAGATTGACCCCTCATTTTAAAGAGAATCCTTTTTTTAATTCTTTTAGTGAAAACCTCATTTAAATCGATTCAATAGTTTTGTTGTCATAAATTAATAGGCAACTTGTATCAATGTTATTAATTAATTACAACAAAACTATTTAATCGATTTAAATGCGGCTTTCACTAAAATATTGAAAAAAATATTCTCCTTAAAATGAGGGGTCACTCGACCCCCATGCCATTTAAGATTTTTAAGTCGGGCCCCGTGGGGGGCAGGGGGTGATTGTTAAGCCATAACGAAATATTCCAAAAGATATCCCCCTAACAACAAAAATTGACGTGTCTCAGGGATTTTTCTTAAAATGAGTAGTTTTCATTTTATTTCGGGTGGAAACTTTTCGCTGGAACACCCTGTATAACCGATGTAGCTTATTTCGTTACATTTCATAATATCTTGTCATCAAATAAAATAAAAGAATAGAGTTTTATTAGCTTTATAGTTTACTCAAAAAAAATTATGCTTTGCATACATATGGACATAAGTAAAAGGAATGTTTTCATGTTTTCGTTCTAATAATTCTTATATAATCTTATGGCACATCAATTGAAAAATTAATCAATTTTACTACATATTTGCATTAACAGTCAACAGTTATGCAGTCACGATAACCGCATTATTATTTACAAAAACTTTAATGAAACAATAAAAAGGAGCAGCAATCCATATTGTTATTCAACATTTTTATGAATACATTTTTCATTAATAAATTTATAGGTATTTACATTTTGCTATCAGTACCATTATAGCACCCTTTAGATACAAATATTGAAGAAACAAACGGAAAGGGCCGACAATTCAATATGTTTTCGTATAAGTACAACAAATCAAATGCAACAAACAATTTAAAATATCCGCTTCTAATAGCATCGATCTTTGGTTTGGTGCCATTTTACAACAAAAACCTTCGTAGATTTGAGCAAAACTTTCTCTATTTTTTCGCTGTCATCTTTATATTAATTGCATTATACATTTTAGCCATTTGTGGTATAATGTGGGAAGAAGAACTGAAAACACAACAAATGATATTTTCATTTACAATACTCTTACAAAGCATCTCATTTACCACGAATTTCGTTTTTATTTTAACAACTGGTTGGGTGCATTTTAATAGTTTAAATCAACTTATTGAAAATATGAATAATTTTGATGAAATTTACATTAAAAAATTAAACGGAAGAATTTCATATGAAACGCACTGGACAAAATTTTATTTTATTGCCTACCTTGTGATTGTTTTCTACATTTACATTGAGAATAGTATTTGGACTATTCTGGAAACTTTCAATTTATTCTTTATAAATGATGCAGTTCTCAGACATCTAATCTACTCCGGTATTTTTTTAAGCGTCAGTTTTTTGCAACAAATGCATACACAATATAAGTACTTGCGATTGCTAATGGAAAGAGTCAATAAGCGCTTCTATGACATTAACAATAGGGTGCTTAATGCAATTGGACAGCTTCATAATATTCTATTAGATATTACTGATATTTTCGTCCAAATATTCGGAACTTTCTTGTTCTTGCTTAACGTTTCAAATCTCTTGACTGTGCTTTACATAATCACTCTCTACTTGGAAGATCCCGATTACGGGATTAGTAGTTATATATCGACGATTTGGTCCATTGCCGCTTTGGTAATTATTTAGATATACCTTTTTTTTGGTTTTAATATAGGTATTTATTTAAGGGCAATAGTATATTGATTGCTTACCTCTGCGAGAAAATTGTGGAAGAAGGAAAACATTTTGTAACGATCGCTTGCAAGTTCATGAATAACTCGTCTGCAGAAATCAAGAACCATTTGTTAATTCTGCAGAACCAAATATCGTTGAGACAACCTGATATATCAGCAGCAGGATTTTTCACAGTGAATTTCTCAATGCTGTTCATATTTTTAAATTTAATGGTGACCTATGTTATTGTTGTTTTGCAATTTTCCAATTCTAACGTAAACTGCAACGAAATTATCAGACATATGCAGAATACTACCAAAAGTAATTAGTAATAGGTAATATCCTAATACATATTATTTTAAACATGAATGAAAAATAAAATAATGATTTTCAACTTACCACTTACCACTTCAGTTATAGCAGCATAATAATGAAGGATTGATCTCGAAAAGTAACAGCTTCAGAACTTTTTACTTTAAATACTTTTGATAGATAAAAAGAAAGAGAATATGGTAAAAATTAAAAAAGTAGGGTATCCATTTAATAAAATAAAGTTTTAAAACTTTTTCGATCTCAAAGTTTATCTTCATTTTGTGAAGACCCTGTATAAAAGAGTGCACAATAATACAAAAAGCATATGGACACACATCTTGAAAGAGCATACAAACAAAATTATGAAGTTATCATCAAAAATGAGGATGTTATGATTTTTTTCTCATGACACCAATTTTGGCAAAAATTACCGGAAATGAGTTATAGCCGGAAAAGTTGGCAAAATAAATAAAAACTTTTTTTACACAATCGTCTTTATTTTTCCTTTGTTCAATTTGAAACAACGAAGTTGATGGCTACTTCCGGTATAACCGGAAGTTATAAGAGCACGCCAATACAATAAAAATGTAGATCATTTCATAAAAGTGGATCGTTCAGAACTCTGCAATTTCAAGTTTCCATAATAATTTAATAGGCCACTCAACTTGGGAGACCCTGTATAATATATCGGGTGACAACAATTTTTGGCGCACCCCAGTCGTTGTATTATTTATCAATCGATTTTTATAAAACTTGGTACACTTTTATAAGTCAATATTTCCGATTTAATGACACAAATATCAATTTTTCATCACTTCCGGTTTCACCGGAAATGGCCCAACTTTTGATTTTTAAATGACAACACTCAATTTTTTTCTGTTTTTTTATTCTAGGAATAATTTAGAGTTCAAAAATATGTCTTTCGTAAATTAAATAATTTTTAAAGAAATTCTGAATCAAATTATAAGCCAAATTCAAAATATAATTCTATCCACAATTATTGATCAGGTAAAACAGCCTTTAGTTTCAAATATGACAAATTGGGTAACATTCGATACCTAAAATCCAGCATGCGCCATAGTGGTGCCATTTGTAAAAATTGACATATTAATTACCCAACAACCATTTCGTTATAACTTTTTCTTTAATAACTCAATTAAAACTGACCTTAGCGGTATGATGCAATTTTACACATATTTTAGGATGAAATTTAAAAATAGATATTTTTAGCACTTTAAAAATGAAAAATTAACAAATCGCATATTTTTGAACTCTAATTTGTCCCTAGAATCCAAATAAAAATTTAAATAACAGTGGGGGTTGCCATTTAAAAATCAAAAGTTTGGGTCATTTCTAATGGGGTAAAATTATTGAAATTTATGGCATTAAATCGGAAATACTATAAGTGCACCAACTTTTATAAAACTCGATTGATAAATAAAAAAACTGAGGGGTGCGCCAAAAATCGTTGTCACCCGGTATAATTACTGTGAATGCACACTTATTTTGTAGCATTCAACTGACCAACATAACAAGAGCACAGTTAACTTTCGCATGAAAAGCATGGAAGAAAAAATGCTGAAATGCTATGACTATCTTTCAGGGAAAAAAGGCAGATAAATTTAGTCTAAAAAAAAAATCAGTAATGTGACCTCTTCTTAGATGAATAACTGCCACAAGTAATTTTTGCATTGATTCAATATCCTGTGAGACGAGATGTTGTAGAATAATGTTTGACGATTTTAACAAAAACCGTTTTCAAATTTTATCAAATTTCTCGTTCAGGGATTTCGGGATCTATTTTTTTCCAAGTATGCCTCAGGCATGCTCAAGGGAGCTGAGAATACCAAGGTGAAGCATTTTAAATTCGTTCAAAATATGGTCCATAGGGTACCATAAATCGGTTCCAAGTATGGATGGAACAATTTTCAGTCGTTATAGATTCCCTTCGTATACAGGGTGTTTTTTTTTTAATTGGTCGGATAACTGTTTTGGGGGAACTATTTTAAATAGAGCTATTATTATTATTATTGATATTTTTTTCTCGAAAATCAAGCGGGCTATGAAAATTTTGAAAAATTATTTGGATTGTATATAAAAATACCTGTTAGGAACAATTATTAATTTTTTTCTATGTCAAATAGCTTTCTTGGAATAAATTATCAAAGAAATCAACGATTTTCAGTTTTTTTCTGGATAATTCGGGAATCAGGAGGCAATTCCAATTTTTGTTAAAGGATATAAGTTTACCGTAAAATTCGGCCCATTTTTGCAAATTTAACCGAATCTCTATCTTTAGACTGTAGAAGTTACCCATATACGGGTTCAGAATATACGGGACCACCCTGTCAAATATGAAAACGCCGGGACTCGCGTAGATTTACTTAATTTAACTTTGTTTGCAATTAATTCTAGAGCAATAAAACTTTTTTCAATATGCTCTATTTCATTTTGACTCCTTTCTAGTTATTAAAAACAGGAACTAATTTATGTTTAACAAACATAAGGCTAAAATTATAACAATTTCTTTTGTATTTACGCTTTTTTATGTTTCTTGTATAATCTGATTACACAATATTTGAAAAATAAATCGATTTTAGCATTTAATTGCATTGAAATAGAAAAATTAATGCAGTCACGATAACAGTTTTAATATTTACAAAAAAGTAATGACACAACAAAAAAGAGCAGTAATAAATATTGTTGAACATACATTTCTCATTAATAAATTTATAACTAAGTACATTTTGTCGTCAGTATCATTATAACACTCGTTAAATACTAATTTTGAAAAAACAATTCAAAGAAGTTATAAAGTTTAAAATGTTTTGGTCGAAGTACAACAAAACAAATGCAGTGAACAATTTAAAATACCCGCTTCTAATAGCATCTATTTTTGGATTAATACCATTTTATAACAAAGATCTTCAAAGATTTCTGAAAAACTTTCTTTATTTATTCACTGTCATATTTATATTAATTGTATTATACATTGTAGCTATTTGTGGTATAATGTGGGATGAAGAGTTGAAATCCCAGCAAATGATATTTTCATTTACAATGGTCTTACAAAGCATCTCATTTTCAGTGAATTTCATTTTTATTTTAATAACCGGTTCGCTGCGTTTTAGCCATCTAAACCAATTCATGGAAAATATGAATAATTTTGATGAAATTTACATTTACAAATTAAACGGGAGAATTGTATATGAAACGCATTGGACAAAATTTTATTTTAGTGTCTATATTGTGGTTGTTTTTTACATATTTGCAGAAAATGCTTTTTGGACAATTCAGGAAAAATTTAATATATATTTTATAAACGACATAGTTAATACGCAATTAATCTATTCTGCTGTATATTTAACCATAAGTTTTTTGCAACAAATGTATACGCAGTACAAGTACTTGAGATTGCTATTGCAAAGAATCAATAAGAGCCTCAATGATATTAACAATAGGCTGCTGTTTGAAATTGCAAAGCTTCATAATATTCTACTAGACAGTACTGATTTGTTTGTACAAATATTCGGAATATTTTTATTCTTACTTAACGTTTTTGCTATCCTGAATGTGCTTTACATAATCAGTCTCTATTTGGATGATACTGATAACGGAATTGGAAATTATATATCGACGATTTGGTCCATTCTCGCTTTGGTAATTAATTGTTGCGAATACAATATAAAACCCAAATTTGAAAAAAATTTAAAAAAAAAACAATTATTTTAGGGCAGTGGTATTTTGATTGCTTATATCTGCGAGAAAATTGGGGACGAAGGGAAACATTTTGTAACAATCGCTTGCAAATTCATCAATAACTCTTCCGTAGAAGACAAGACTAATTTGCTAATTCTACAGAATCAGATATCGTTGAGACAACCCGAAATAACGGCTGCAGGATTTTTTTCTGTAAATTTTTCAATGCTGTTTACGTTTTTGAATTTAATGGTGACCTATGTTATTGTTGTTTTGCAATTTTCCACTTCTCCTAACGTAAACTGCAACGGAATTCTTATATGTTTGCAAAATAGTACCAAAAGTAATTATTAGCGCATATCTTTGTAAGGGTCTGTTAGAACCAATAATAGATTCTACAATAACATATAATATGATATTATTATTATGATTAATTAATTTTGCAACATAAAGCTATTAATGCAAACTAAATAAAGGGCTTCTTCTTTTCTTAACACGGTGTGAATAAAAAAAACCCTATGGGAAAATTTAGGAATCTAAATGCATTTGCAAAAATCGCTCGGAAAAATTGCATGGATAATGGGATAACGATAACTGCATCCTGCAACATTCAACTACTATTGTGTAGATGGCAGCACTTTTTATATTCGACAGTTTTCTACCTTTTAGAACCTGACTGACTCATTTGTGCATTTGGCCTTGAAAAATTAATTCCATTTTGAAAGATTCGAGCGACTAGCCGCACTCGCGTTGTATTTAGTTATTTAGTTATCAAAGGTTTTCGTCGAAGTCCATTTGAATAAGCATCTTTAAAATGTCGAAAATATCACGAAAGCCCAAAGACTTAAAGGTAAAGCATTACAATTGTCTTAATTCACTAAAAACCTGCTAAATTCTTATCAAAACAATTGAATTTTATAGTCACTGGGCTGTCACGAATCCTTCTTAAGAAGAATAAGAAAAACTTTATACTACGGAAAACTTCCAAATACTGACTGTTTAAGTATGCCCGTCACAGGTAGATAATACTTTTTGTTAACATTTTGGTTATAAAATGTAAATGTAAAATCCATTTAGAATTGGCATCAGGCCTGTTCTCTGAACCCAAACATGGCCATTCTATTGATCGACTGCATTGCAAAGATGCTGCCTACATATCCCGAAAAGTGTCCATTTCTCCTTGCTCATTTGTATTGGCCATGGTTTACTTGGAACGGTTGAAATCATGCAATCCAGAGTATCTACAAACTGTGGCACCTTCTCAATTGTTTTTGGTTTCTTTGGTAAGTGTCCTCTTGCTTTAATTTATAAATAAATGACTTTTTTTTTAAGATGATTTCAAGCAAGTTTCTGTATGATATTGGTGAAGGCAGTGATGTTATTTTGAGTCAATGGGCAGAAACTGGGGGTTTATCATTAAAAGAGCTCATGAATCTAGAAGTGGAGTTCCTTGATGCAATTGTAAGTTATTTTTCTTTATTTAATTATTACTTATTACAAATTTTATCGTTTTTCATTAGTTAATTAAACAAAAGTGCGGTTTTTGTACCAGAAACAATAAAAATGGTAATTTGTTAACAGGACTGGAACGTATTCGTTGATGAGGCCTCATTTTGGGCCAATCTAGCGAAAATAGAAGGTTCAGTGGCTAAACAACAAGGCAAAGAACGCGGTTACTTTACGTACACTGAACTAAACTCATTGCTGTCTTCTATCGAATTAAATAGTTTGCTAAATTACCTTGCAACAATACTGGCTGTTATGGTAACGACTTACATGGCTGGCATCTTAACAATTGTCGGTTCGATGTTTATCGCTAGTAACATTCCCGGAAGTGCCCTTAAGTCCCCAGTGAATACTCTCAGTCAAAACGATACAACCAGTGGAATGCCGAAGATCGACTCTCAAACCATAATTAAAGAGACTTTGGACAACCTACAAACCGAATTAGCTTTGGCTTCCATACAAACATCCAATTTGGCTGGTCAAAATGAGGACAGTCATAGTTGGGATTGGTGGAATAACCGGGCTCTATCATGGCTGACCCAGACGAGCGAGTTTATCGAAAACGTATCGCTTATTTACGCCTCGAAAATATCAAACGACGAATTTCTCGATCGATCCATTGCCGAGTGTAAGAAATTAAATGTTGAAGATCGCTTTTCGAAACACACGCAGAGTAGAATGCAAGATGTTCTGGAACATTCATGGCATACCGAATGGACTGATTCTTTTAGCAGTTTGTTCTCGTACGAACCGCTTTTTTATTACTACCAACAAATGAAAGCATAAAAGTAGTTATTTTTGTAACTAATAGTGAAGAATAAAGGTGTATTGACTTATTTTTTTGTTTCTTTTCTATGTAAGTCAAATCATCAATTGGTCATATGAGTACATCCAAAAAGGAATAGAATTATTGCTAAATTTGTTGTTTAGGATGAAAATAATACTAAGAGACTGTAAAAACAAGAAAAAGGAAATGAAAAAAAGACGGATGAGTCATTCTCAAATGTACGTATGAACGAAGCAGCGTTTTATCACGCTTTCATTTCCATTTTTGCTATTTGGGGCCCAATTTTTGACGCTCTTAAAATCTCCAGTGGCACCCTATTGGTGCATTTCGAAAATTGAGCGTTCTGATTGGCCGATAGCTTTTCAAATGCAAAACGCCGAGAGTAGCACTGGAGATTTTCTCCAACGCCGCCATATTGCCCCATTTAACCAATG
>JASKGO010004237.1:0-22134 GCA_030556065.1 Holobus sp. GC000080
GAGGAACATGCTGTTTTTTTGTTTCTATGTCTTGTTTTCGACGAAATCTGCGTTCGGCACGTATAGCAGAGTTAAAGGCGAATGCTTTGGGATTGCGTTGTTTATCGGTGAGTTCAACAACGGGATTTTGGGCATCTTTCTTGGACTTTTTCTTTTCTGCTTTTCTTCCTTTAAGAAGTTTAGAAAATTATTAGAAATGATTATTTCTATTTCTAGGCTACGTACCGGAGTTGCGATCTCTGTGCGATTTCTTTTTTCCTTCAATTTCCTCCATTTTTAATTTGTTATAACGAAGAGTTAACTTTTTTAATTGATTTTAACAATGTATTGCTATGGATTGTGATTTGATTTGAAATTTGAAACATTGAAAACATGTGAATGAATTAGGTTAGGAACTTGGTTTCCCTTCCCCTTCGCCCTATGCTGGTTCTAATTATTTCGTTTGGCAGCCCTGATTTCCGGTTTTAACGTTTTCCACACGTTTTCTAAGGACCTTGACTTTGAGTGCTTTGACTGTGCCCGTGGTGCCCTAACCGAGCATTTCATTTGCTACTTGCCAGCTTCGAATTTCTCAACGCATTGCAAATTCTCATTCAAGAAAAGAAAAATTGAACGGTTTATAGCAATGGCAAAATTGATTGAACAAGGTGAAGAAGGTGTTGCACACATGATTGGCGAAGAAGAGGTAAGGTTGAAAATCAAATGATTACTTTTTTAATAACTAAGTGCTGGTTTTATTTCAATTTAGGTCACTATCGGAAGAGGAATAAATTGCCAAATAAGTATATTAGATGTGGCTGTCAGCCGAATGCATTGCACTGTTAAAAAACAAGGACTGGAATATATTCTAACTGATAATGTAAGTTGATAAGATATTGTTGGCAAGCCATTACAATTGAATAATATAAACTCCGTTTTTAGAGTGTTAATGGTGTTTTGGTAAATGATGTATTAGTAGAAAAAACTTCAAGAAAATTAAAGAATAATGATGTCATAACTATAGCTTGCAAAAAATATATATTCAAACAAGAGGAAGTGGAAGATATTACTGAATCAACAATAATTGATCTGGGTATAATTTAAAACCAATATTGTACCAGTGGAATGTAAATTTGTTTTCTTTTTGCAGCCATAGATGACTTCAAAGATGCTGAAGTTATTGTTCTTGAAGATGAGTATTACTTGAAAAAGGAGCAAGAGAAAATAGCAATAGCTAATGCTGAAGTGAAAGAAGAGAAAACCATTGCTCCAGTTGATCCCAGTTTCATTGAGTCACTTAAGGAAGAAGTCACTTGCCCAATTTGCTGTGAATTGTACATTCAAGCTCTTAATCTGAATTGCTCACATACTTTTTGTTTCCATTGTCTTGGAACATGGTTGAATAAGAACAAAAATCCCTGTTGTCCAATTTGCCGGGAAAAAATTACTAGCTCAACTCCAGTTCGACATATGGACAATGTAATTGAAATGGTAAGGCCAATTTAAAGGCATTTTTTGTGTGCATGTTTTTTTTTAGATGAAAAACAAATAATCGTCCTTAATTTTTCAGTTGGTTGCTAAATTCACCGACGAAGAGAAAGCAGCCAGAGAGGAAACTAAGAAATCTAGAGAAAATATAGCCAAGAAATCGAGAGGCACGAAAAATAATAGAAGAAGCCGCAAGAGAAGAGCCAATGACGATGGTTTATTAGAAATATTTGAACACTTGGCCGATTTTGTGGATCTTGCACTTTTGTCTCCGTAGATTCTATGAGCCTTTAACATTTTTCTTCAGTTATTATAATTTTTTGTTTGTTTTTGTTTTGCAAGAAGTGTTTGTTTTATTGTTTAATATTTTAGCGGTTATGAACTTATTTTTGATAAAGTAGATTTCAATGTGAATAATAAAAAAGTGACTGATAAATATAAAAATTACCAAAAATATTGCTCTTGAGTCACTTTGCTCTCTTTAAGCTGGTTACTATGGCAATGCATTAGTAAAATCAACAAACCAAAGAAACAAAATGTTCTAATGTCATTTGATTTTTGGTATTTAATTTTTATTAACAAACACAGAAAAGTGAAAAAAATCGACTTGTAATACTGGGCTAATACTAACACCAAAATTAATGAAAAAAAAAAAAGAAGAAAATTTGCAATCTAATCATTTTAATTTTATTTATTTATTAATCAGAAAGATGCTAAAAAAGATGAAAAAAGTGCAGAAACTACAATAGGGGTTACCAATTCAACAAATCAAACGTCATTTATTGCCTCTTGAGATTTATTTAGAGTCTCATAAATGATATCCATTCGTCCTTTGCGCGACACTAAAAACAATAATTAGTCAAGAAAATCAAAGATTGAAAAAAATTGCAACATACGGGGATCAGAGAATAATTCAAAATTCTCTTTGTCAAACTCCTCAAAAACTTCACACTCTTTTTTGAACAAGTCAACGAAATCTTCCTTTTCTCCATACGAAAATAACGTCTACAAAAAGAACGAAAAAAAACTATAACATAAATTCAAATAGACAAAAAACGTACCTTAAATTTAACTAAAATGGACTTAGCTTTCAGCTGAATATTTAAACAATCGTTAACATATTCGGATTCCTTTTCTTCGGGCAATTCCTCGTCAAATTTATCGCCGACATATTTCGTGACCAGTTGCAGACTGTCCATAAAATGCGCGTGCTTTTTCAACATAACAGGATCGATGTCCATGTTCAGTATGTTGTCCAAATAATGTAAAGCCTCTTTCACATTTGGTCCGTCGATTGCAAGGCACTTTTTCATTCCGACAATATTCTTGTACAGCTCCGTTTCCCGTTGTAACCATTCCTTCTTATTCTTCTTATACGCAACCAGGGACAGGTCGTGCATTTTGCTTACGTATTTGTCGTCGCAGCCCAAGTTCTCAATGATACGATCGTCTTTTGGTATGGTGCTGGAGGTAACAATAGTTTCTTTTAATTCTGTATAGTGGCAAATATTAGTTTGGCAGTTTTAATTTTAGGGGAATAAAAATTTACGTAAAATGTCATTAACGACTTCTTCGTCATTCAAAGCGCGTTCGAACTCTGATTTGAACGAAGTGATTTGCTTGGGAATGAACTTTATACCGCAGTAGGAGTGGTTTACTTTTACCGGCAGCACCTTTTCCCTACTGTCTTCCGAATCGTCCAAGGAAGAACTGTCTGGAGGTTTTTCTATAACAAATTTAAATTTAAAAAAAGAACATTATTTAAAAATAAAATACTAACCTTCATAAAGTTTGGCATTATTTCGCACCCAATCAGCCTGTAATTTAAGATTAATATTTAAATTAAACAAAATTTATTGTAACTAATAAACTTACGTAATGTTTAATAGCCGTAAGATAAAATTCCTGGATCAAATTGATATTTTTCAAGTCAATTTGTTGCAAAGCAAGTTTCTCATTTTCTTCACTTATCTTCTCGTTCTCTTTAGTGGAATCAGCACCAAGTACAACTGCTTTATCACTTTCATCCTCATTTGTTTCTTGCCTACTATTATCGTCAGCTACTTTTTGTTCTTCTTTATTTTCAAAATTAGAACTGAAAAAAAAATCCAAAATTTTAAAACTGGGAAACCAAAAAACATATTTCAATAAATACTTTGTTTGATTGTTTTCAATTATCATGCTATCACTTTCATCTACACATGAACTGTCATTTGCACTATTTCCTCCATTAACTTCTTGCTTTTCTTCAGTATTTTCTTGGGAGTTCACTGAAGTTACTTCAGAAGATTTGACATCAACAGTCTTTAGAATCTTGGCCGCTTGTTTCGGTGTCTCGCCCTTAGTGGAATTACGTTTTCGTTTTTTAGAAGTTGTTTTCTGCTCCACTGGACTTTCCTCAGGTTCATCACCAACAGCAGGACTGCCATCAGTGCCTCCAGCCACTTCAATGTCATCTTCAATTTCATCAACAGCATCTTTATAACTTTTCCTCTTTTTAAATTTGGCATTCAGGCCTCGGTTGGCTAAATAGTACTGAATACAGTTTTCTGCAACTGTGGCCCTGTAAAGAATTCCAAAATGTATTTATATAAAAAAAAAAAAATATCTCTGAACAAAAAGATGAACAATAACTGTTTGGGTAAATCGCACAACCACTCAAAGCTCCAAAAGTGGTTGTCGGCTATACGCAAAAAATGCTGTAGGCCAGCATTGCAAAAACAGCAAGTTGGCTCACACTTGCTATTTTACAACTTTTTGGCCAAATAATTTTCAAATGCAAAAATAAAATAAACTTACGTTTCATTGGTTCCATAAAACTGTACACTATACCTCATCCCATTAACTCCAGTAATCTAAATTGAATGCGCATCTTATTTAATTATCTCTTGTAATAGGTGATAAACAAATATGACTTGCCTTAGCTGGCCAAGAGGGATATCCTTTCACTTTGGCAAACACTTTGTCGTCGATTTTAAATGCTTTGCGAGGCATGACGCTTTAATTACTTAATTATTTCACTATAAGTATTGCAAACAGTTTAGTTTTTACAAAAGAACTGTGAAAAAAATCACTTATAAGCCGCGTAAAAAACTTGCAAATGTGATTTGCACAAATAGGTTATGTTTGCAGTTCCCACTTCTTTTCTTTGTTAACGCATGCGCATTCAATTGTTTATGAAAGCTGTTAGTCATAGCACTATAGGCAACTTTAAATACAGACAAACTGATGTGGATATTTCGCGCCAGTTAATTTAAAAACAAACAAATCTTGAAAAGTTTGCAATTGCTTGAAAAAATATTCTTATAATTAGAAAATAGGTTGAATATATGAGAATATGAATGAAAAACATAGAAAAGGTCATGCAAAACAAATGATAAATGAGAAGACACCCTTAAATTGTTCTTTGTTTGCATTATTTATCATAAGCAACCTTTTGGGAGCTGTAAGCTGTAGTAAATTATTTAGGTTGATTCGATATTTCCCCTTAGATCGTGGTCTCAGAGGCAATATATCAAAGTTCATCATAAATACATATCGAAACTGGGCTACTTTTTAAGTGACCAGTAAATAAATAATGGAAAGTACTCTGTAAATGGAATGGAAATCCTTTGAGAATGAGGACCTTTTCTGGTGAAAAAAAAAACATTTTGCATTTAATCTTACAATGAAATATATAACAACAAATACCCAATTATTTTATTTATAATAAACTAAAAATTAAACAAAAAATAAAGTAAAAAAACTTTTAAAACCTTATTTTAAAACTCTAAAAGGGAGAAAATGTTGTGCGAAAGCGCCGGGACATAAAGAGTCAACATGGGGAAATGTTTAGTCGTGAAGCGAAGCGAATAAACCAGGACCGTTTGGCATAAGCAAATCAAGTAAAAAATACGTCGTTTCTTGGAGTGTGGATATTGGGGGATGGCGCTGGAAGCGCCATCGATTTCCTCCTCCGCTGTTAGTGGTATCTATCAGTAGTATATCAGGAGAGGCGGTTGCAGGCAGTTGTTAATCGCGTGCGGATCTTGTCATGTGAACCGGTGAATGGACACGACCAGAGAATGGCTTCGCTCATGTCGCTTACCATCCCCAACGAGAACGGCCGAGAGGTGGGCACTTCCACTTCGCCAAGAAGGGCCGTGAGTCCTTTACTGGAAATCCGCAGGCCTCATTGCACTCTTAACTGTGACAACTGCAATGCCATCCTCGAAGACCGCTTCAAACACTTAAGTAAATACTACATAGCAACCCCTTCAAGCCACATCATTCCATAAGTCAAACATCAGATTGTTTTTTTACCCTTTTATTTCGTTTGATCTCTGGTTTCATTACTAGTTTTGTGTGGAACTAGGATTTTAATACATTGTTATTCAAGTTATGTCTTGGAAATGTTTTTTATTCCTTTATGTTTCGTATATTTTTATTTTGAACAATAAAAAATATTTAAAAATTTTGAATGTCTACTTTTTTTAATGTTTAATATTTTTTGTTTAAGTTTCCATCCAAATAAATAACACATTATTTGCATATATTTGTTTTATCCTTTTTGGTGTGTACATTGTACATAATTGTTGAAGCATGAAATTGAATGAATTGTATGAAAGAAAATATTGATTATAACAATTTTATTAAACATTGAACCGAAAATTATTGATTTTTGTTACTATTTAAATTTGAAGAATTTTTATTTAAAAAAAATCTTTTTTTTTTTAAATTGATTCACTCATAACAATTAATATGATCATTTTAATAATAAATAAATAATAATCATAAAAAAAATATTTGGTAATAAATGAGATGTGAAGGAGCCGGACCACTATTATGCCTCCACTCTACCAGATGAAATGTAGAGTTTTTCGAGACGAGCTGAATGCATCGTTTTAAAAGATATTATTTTTTCTTTACAAAAATTCTTCAGATTTAAATAGTAACAAAAATCATTAATTTTTGGTTCAATATTTAATGAAATTGTAAAAATGAATATACTCATTCACAAAACACATTCAATTTTATATTTCAAAGGATTTACTGTTAACTAAATAGCTTACGAACTTGATTTAAACAAAAATCAAGTAGAAAATACTTACAACTCTTTATGATTTCCGGTTTAACGGGAAATATCAATTTACCATTGAAAATTAAATATCTCAAATAAAATTAAAGTCGATTTTTGGAGATTCTTTGCCTTTCAAAATATCCGTCACTTCTGATCATTTTGAAAAAAATAATAATAACGGCACAGGAAAAACATAAGTTAGTTTTCATGACAATTTTACATACTCTTTATAAAAACCAGAAGGGTGTTAGATATTGCAAAAATTAAGCATTAAAATACAATTTTTTTCTTGGAAAAACGTCTTTATTTTCATAAAATAATCCAACTAATAATTAAAGAATGATGATTAAAATTTAAAAAGTCTATTTCCGGCTTAACAGGAAGTTGTAAATATTAGAAACTTAGTTGTAGTTTTTATAGTTCCTCATATATCGAACCGCCATACCGAAAAAGAACAGGCAATTTCCGGCGCCTTCACATCTCATTTCTACGAGTATAATCAATTTTTGTTCGCTCTGTCATAAATTTTATTTAGTTATATATTCTTTTAAATTATTATTTGTTAAAAAATATTAAATAAGAAACGAGCTATAATAATTTAAAAAAAAAAGCAATTTAATTAAAAAGAAAAGAGAAGGCTAAACATTCGAGCAAAATAATTTAAATCGGAAAGGGAATCCAGCAATAATTTATATACAATCCGCAAGAATTTTATACTGGAAATTAGAATTTATCCGCTACGAATAAGTATGTGTGTACGTGAATGAAAAATTTACATTTCTCGCATACGGAATTCATAGAATCGCCCACTAACAAGGGTTATTTGCAAGTAGAACATGTTCCACGTGTGCTCTCATCTCTTAAAGAGACTTCAAACTGGAAATTGAATTGCTTTTTCTTCTTTTTACTTTAACGTATTTCGCGCATTGCCAACAGAGGTTGTAAAAGGAAGAAAAAATCGGTTTGTTGCACTGAATATCGCAATCGCGTTTTTCCGCAAAATATGACGGCAATTTTCACGAGAGAAATGTAATTCGAAGAGGTGCGTGCGTGTGCGGCCGGAACAAATCACCAACCAGTTCAAGGTAAAAAACACACATACGGGGGTTGATTAATGAGTCCGGTTTCGCCGATTTATGTTATTCGCGCTCTACCATTTTCCACGTTTTTCTTTCTCATTCTGTATTAATATTAATTTTGTAATTTTTTATTAAGAAAAACATGTCTCAACTTAATGTTTGATTATTTATAGTGAGATTTTGTTATATTATAGTTTTTTGTTATTTATGTTTGTTTTATTCGATTTACTTACTTCATTATCGGATGTTATTGCGAATTTAATGTGCAATAAACGCTGCATTTTCATATTACGCTTTATCGCTCGGGCATTTTTATATATTTATTTATTTTCATTTATTCTTAAAAATATATTTTTTATATCAGTTTTCCAATAAATTTTATATTTTAATTAATAAGGTTTATTAAAAACTGAGAATTAAGCTGGCCTTTATAAAATAAAATAAAAACATAGAGAAAACCTTTTCTTACTTGTATTTCCGGATGACAAATACAATAAAGCCAAAAAGCGTTAAATGAAAAGGGATGAAATTCAAAGTTCGCTGACACTTGTAATCCTTAGCAGTAGACAATCCAAGGCAAATAAATTATAATTAAAAAGGAAAGTTGGCAAGATCATAACAAAGGCTGAGCGAGTGAAAATATTGCAGAAGTGGAGGATTCTCGCAGGGATTCGATCTCAACACTAAAAAGCAACAATAAAGAGGACGACGCCCTTAAGAATCTTATTCAGCAGTGCTGGCACGAGGATGAGGACGAACGACCCGATTTCCAAGCACTCAAAACTACCATCAGAGATATCAACAGGCAAGTGCTTCCTCCGAAACTTTTTTAATCCCCAAGATGGCCTAATAAAAAACGATGCCTTATTTACATACATAATCCATTGCCCGGTTTATTGCCTCCATTAATTTCAAAACGTTGTGTTGGTTTTTTTTTCCATTATGTGAAATAGATTTTGTCAGTATAAGTAGTAATGTTTAAATTATTTTGTCTTTTCAGCATTACATTAATTAATTAAATTAATTTAATTCGCTTAATTGAATTCTGAATAATGCCGCAATCAATGGGATTAACAATTAATCAATTTGATGAATTTTCTATATTATTTTGTAATGGAAATTTATGGAATTTTCGTTTTTAATTAAATCTCTCAAAAATGTATTTATTCTAAGTGTTACAAGGGCTGTTTTCAATCATGAGGGATATTTTTGAATTTATGAAATTTTTCCAATAGTTTTTAAGTTATTAAGCGCGTCCTGAAAAAGTATTTATTGCCAGTAGCAGCAAAGAATGGACCAACGGGAATTTGGTGGATACATTGCTCTCAAAAATGGAACAATACGCAAACAATTTGGAAGCTTTGGTCCAAGATAGAACAGCAGACTATTTGGAGGAGAAGCGGAAATGCGAAGAACTTCTCTACCAGCTATTACCAAAGAGCGTGGCCAATCAACTGATTAAGAACAACAGTGTAATTGCCGAAACGTACGATCAAGTAACGATCTTCTTCAGTGATATCGCTGGATTTACCACGCTTTCGGCACAAAGCACCCCCCTGCAAGTGGTTCATCTGCTTAACGATCTCTATACTTGTTTCGATAAAGTTATTGGCGACTTTAACGTCTACAAAGTAAGTTTCTATGTTAAATTTAAAAAATGAAAATTCAACAGATGCACGCAAATATAGTATTGATTTTTGTATTTAAATAATAAATATGTATGAGGTGCGAAAGGTGTCATTTGCCACTAATTTGCTTGTGATGCGAGCGGATCGTGTTAACTAGTTTTTGGTTCCATCGGAACTTTGGTAATTAAATGAGGCTGCGTCATTTGATTGCTGCCTGTCGGGAGAAAGGCTGCCATAAAAACTTTACGTGGACCAAGTTTATGCGTTCGCAACCAATGTTTTCGTTCGTATCTGTATGCTGTACAATTTACCGCCGTCGAGCTTTCGTTAACAAAGTTTCGCTTTATCAATTACTGCCCGCTTTATCCCTCGCAATTTAATTGTGGCTTTTTCGAGTAGGTACGAGTTTACGCTGATTGCTTTCATATTTCATGTTCTTTTTATTGTTTTCTGTTTTGTTTACAGTTCTTTGTTTAATGGATTCTAATGTTTTTCTGTACAATAAAAAAATATACATTTCAATTAGAGCCCAAACATTAACAACACAATGCATTCCGAAAGAATTAATATACAAAACATAAAACAAAACGCGAGCTTAATTAACAGTTTCGTTATTTCTCCGTACTATATCGTTTGGATTATGTATTTGAAGTTTGTAATAATAATTATTTCCTTAGATAATGATATTCTTCTAAGTGGTTAGCTAACTTAGGTTTGTCATAAGTCATAACTTTGAAGCTATAGCTATCATTATAATTTAATACAGTTTTGGGGGTGAAACGTTTAATATTAAAATATTCTTACAAGTTTCATGAAATAATTTGCTCTTTAATTTCTCACTTTAAAGAAATTAATTAATGGAAAATATATTTGCCTTTTTATTAATTTTCTTAATTTTGTTCTTTTATTAATTACTGACTGAAATAAACATTATTTATTTACGACAATTTCGTGATATAGTTTATTTATTAGTTTTCCCTTGGTACGAAAACTAAATAAAAAAGTTTTTATCTGTTTTAAACTTGAATAACCAGATCAGCCGTTTAATTTAAGTCGCTAACCAAAGTTTCTAACAAAGTTAAAAGTAGGTAATAAGTGTAGTATTAATATCATTACCCTTATAATTTTTGCACCTTTAGTAAAAATAATTTTTATAATACAGCTTTTATTTTAAGATTTATTAAGCAAAAATTAGCAGGAACAAATAAAAATTTAAATGGATATTCTAATTTGCAAATATTTTGAAACAAATTAGTTACACTTTACAAAAAAGAAACTTTATTTTAAATGACATAAAAAAAGATCAATTTCACTAAACATTTTATTAGAAAAGACATTATAAACTACTCTAAACTTCCCTCCCCTATGCAAAAAATATAAAAACCTAACGATTACGACACACATATAAACAAGAACCGTATCCCAAAAGCTTGCCAAAACCCCAAAAGTCATAAACCCTAAATTATATCCAACCTTTATCCTTCTATACTTTTGAAAAAAAAAATGGATAAACATAGTACACACAATGAAACGCAAAATTATCAAAAGCATTTATTATAGGGAAGCTTTTTATCGGAAACTTTTCAGGTGGAAACTATAGGGGATGCCTATATGGTAGTGTCCGGTTTGCCAGAAAAGAACGGCGATAAGCACGCATGCGAAATAGCTTGGATGTCACTGAAGCTGTTGGAGGAGAGCCGGAAATTTAAAATTAGCCATCGGCCGAGCGAGCCTTTGAAGTTACGCATCGGGATCCATACGGGGCCGTGCGTCGCGGGGGTGGTAGGCTTGAAAATGCCCCGTTACTGCCTCTTCGGCGACACCGTTAATACCGCCTCGCGGATGGAATCGAGCGGCCTCCCCTTCAGGATCCACGTCAGCCCCGTCACCAAAGACGTTTTAGACAAGTTCCAATCATTTCGCTTGGAGTGTCGCGGCGAGATCGATATTAAGGTACCTGCACACCTGTTCTTGCACATTTCTTTCACGTGAAATCAGAAAAAGCAAATCTTTTGTTTTGTCAAGTGTTAAAAAATGAGTCCTTAGGTACTTCAAATAAAATAAAAATTTGTTTCTTTGAGTTTATTTTTATCTTTTTTTTTTTGTGTGAGTTACTCTTAATCGATCAAATTTTGAGCGAATTAAAGAGAAATATAATAATAATTAGGAAATAATTTGGAATTTTTCGCAGGGAAAAGGAAAAATGACAACGTACTGGTTAAACGGAGTGATCGAAAGGAGTGCCGAACTGCCAAAGAACAGTATTAGTAAAGAAGTCTCATCAAAGGTACAAACAAGTAAATAAATATTAATTAGAAGACGACTCTCTATATTTCGAAACGGTACCCAAGGGACTGCATGCCTTACAAACCATATACATACATACATATAAATAGGGTTTCTATAACAAGTATACCGCCACAGCTTTCTACACGAGCCCACAATTTTCTTGCTTCCTCCACAAAAATAGTAATATTGTAGTAACTTATAAGAAAAATCCGTAAACCGAACTTTTAGAATAGAGTGAGATTGCTTAAACTGGGAACCATCTACTTGTGTTTGCTTGGGGCCCAAAACTGTGTAGAATCAATAAATAATTAACTAGCGTCGAAGGAAAATAGAGAAGAAAATTAGCTATTAACGTTGAGCGGACCATTTGCTATTTTGCATACATGCAGTATTAAATAGACTGCTGGGTTTACCTTGGAAATTTCCCTAAATGCTTTTTGCCTTAAGAAACACTATTGTTTTCGAACTTGCACAGGGTCGATTCATTATTAGTAATCTCTTGTAGTTTTGCGCTAAAGGCGATTGCTTTTATATGGAATAGTCAAACGGATTTCATTACTATGACGACTTTTGGCACTTTTTCATCTATAACATACTCTCGATTTTTATATTAACAATTTTATAAATGGATCGTAGCGAAAATATTCTAGATGAAATAAAATTTGTTCAATAATTATTTTCAAAGTTTTCAAACAATAAAATATATACTATATTTAAGAAATAAATTTTCCGAAAATTGAATTGAGAGTTTCTCCTTGATTGATAAATGATTTTATATTTTTAAATCGCGTAATTTTTAATATAAGATAAGAAAACAACTTTGGTTTTTAAAATAAATGGTCTCACGGATGCACACAATACGATATGATTTCGCGTCTCGGCCGAGATTTGGTCTCGTCAATAAGACAGAGACCGAGACGATATGACTTTATCAAAGGCGAAACAATATCGAGACGATATAGACAAAACAGCGAAAGTCTCAGACCTCTTACGAGGCATTCGAGACTCCAGTGAAAAAATATATAAAAACGGTATTTAATATTATTATTATACAGGAGTTGCTTCTCAGTTAATTTACTTAAATATAAAGAAATTATTTTTAGTATTTATTCTGAAATGTCTGAAATGGTTTCATACATTACAGTAATAATATTGACTAATAATTATTAGTCACTAAGGCACTTATTATAATTTATTTTTCTATTGTACAGTGTGTTCGAGAAAAAATTGAAGAGAGTGATAAAAAAAATCAAATTTGATAAATCTACGATGAATACTTTTTGAGCAATTTAAAAAAGAAAAAGAAAATCTCAATGTATCGATTTGGGTTTATGTTGAGTTGATCATGCTTGGTAGCCCCGAAGACATCACGTTTAAGCATTGCTCAATAAGTAGAGCATTTTAATGTTTTTTATTAAATTAAATTACTACTGTTACTATTTTGTGATAATTTGTGGCACACAAATATGTTTTGTCTTAAGTGCAGTTGATTATTATCGAATAACGAGACTAGAAAAATCTCAGTCGAGAGAACAAGATTCTCGTCCTCTAAGGCGAGACCGAGATCGAAACGATATTACAATTTTAAATTTAGCCAAGACCCGAAACGAAATCACTCATTTCTCGTCTTGTCGTGCCTGTGTGCAGCCCTAGGCCCGACTCACACTATTTTCCCAAGAATTTGGACCATCAAAAGTGAACCGCTAAAATGAAATTACCTATTTTTAAATAATTTCAATAACTCCGTATACAGGGTGTCCCAGCGAAAAGTATCCACCCGCAATAACATGAAAACTACTCATTTTAAGAAAAATCCTTGAGACACGTCAATTTTTGTTGTTAGGGGGACAGCTTCTGGAATATTTCGTTATGGCGTAACAGTCACCCCCTGCCCCCCACGGCCACCGACTTAGAAATCTTAAACGGCATAGGGAGTCGAGTGACCCCTCATTTTAAAGAGAATATTTTTTTCAATATTGTTGTGAAAACCGCATTTAAATCTATTCAATAGTTTTCTTGTAATTAATTAATGAAATTGATACAAATTGCCTATTTCCCCTTGTTTTCAGATCACAATAATAACTTCATAACCATGGAAACATTAAAACCTTAAGTTGAAATAGGCAATTTGAATCAATTTCAATAATTAATTACAACAAAACTATTGAATCCATTTAAATGCGGTTTTCACTTTATAGTGAAAATTCAATATTATTATTGAAAAAAATATTCTCTTTAAAATGAGGGGTCACTCGACCCCCTATGCCATTAAAGATTTTTACGTCGGGGGCCGTGTGGGGCAGGGGGCGACTGTTAAGCCATAACGAAATATTCCAAAAAATGTCCCCCTAACAACAAAAATTGACGTGTCTCAGGGTTTTTTCTTACAATGAGTAGTTTTCATGTTATTCCGGGTGGATACTTTTCGCTGGGACACCCTGTATAATTGCCTTTTTATTACATTATAATAATACTCGTATAAGTTGTTTAAAATAAATAAAATTACGAGGACAATTTTATTTCACTCTGTACGCCGAGCATTTTTACAACAACAAAGAAAAACCTCGAAAAGCTTTCTAGGCAACCCTTGTAGATAGAAAATGTAAAGGAGAGCAAGAAAAGCACACGAGTGTTGATATCCAGAAACTATATATTCAGTATAAATGTTATTATAATAGCGGTTGCACAAAAAAATATATTGAACAAGTGAGAGATTCAGATCAAAATGGAAAACTTCCAAGGACCGGCACTGCTGAAAGTTGGAAAGGTCCTTTGCATTCTCACACGTAGCACACGTAGATAGCTACATGTAAACAAAACTAATATGTGATACTATACCTATGCTACAAAATACTATATATTATTTGTAATAATAAAAAACATTCTAGGTACTACAATTTACACGATATTTGCGCGCAAACATTTACTCTATAACAATGTGTATTACTATAGACTCCTACTACCGATGACTTTTGCGCCTTGGCCGTCCTAACAACCCTTCAACAAGCAAACAAAACACCCATTTTATCACATATTAATAATACATATTTCAAACATCCTGTTTCTATTCCGGGTATGATACGCAATTCATTAGTGGAGACGCATTTAATAAAAAACAAAATAAGAAAAATTAGCAAAAAATATATTTTATTGCGTTAAGTTTCCTAAAATATAGTCTATGTAAATAAATGGTAATTATATAAAGCAACAAATAAGCGGAAAATGTGTAAAATATAAGAGATAAGACTTATTGAAATAAAAATGTGTTACTCTAAGAAAGGTTCTTTTTTAAATGTAAATCACTCCATTTCTTGGCCGTATTTTATTTCTGTCACGTTGCCAGGATTGCCTTCCAGGAATACAAAGGGAAAAAATCGCACCCGGCAAAGCTTGGGATAAACGACGCTGTTTTCTTAAAACAATTTAATTAATTGTGCGATGTCATTACAATATACGAGTCAACATTGATTTTTCATGGGAGGTAAGTGAAGGCGCCGTGAGATACGGATTTATTAGCATGATGAGAGATAGCTATGTACGTTATGTTGATTTTTTCCCCTACGTTTCTGCTTGTTTATCCAGTATTCATTTACTCAACAATGTTTATGGCGATATTATAATGGCGATTGACAACATGCTGACTACGAAGTTCTATTCGAGGCACGTGTCTTTGCATAATTTCCACGCAATTATTATCAACGGCACGAGGACATACAACGTGTCCTTTGCACATGAATAGCCAATTCTGATGCGTTTTCCTTTCAAATCTATATTTGCATTGCGTTTTAATATTGGAGTTAATTATTCTGTAAATATTAAATTTTTGTAAATGTCTTTATTAGAATGAAAGCGTTTATTTAGGCTCAAATTAATTAATTAATTAAATTTAAATAATTAAATTAATATCACATTCAATTAATACAGAAAAATGAATTATTAATTAGTTTACAAGATACCTACTATAGGGCGCGCATTTCATCGAACTGTTTATGAAATTGATAAAGCTGAAGATTTCATAAAATGGGCCGAATTTTCCGTTTCCCATAAAGTTTGCTGGCTCCCGAATCATCCCGAAAAAATTGAAACTCGCCGTTTTTTCGTATTGTTGGCTTGATTTTTTACTTAAAAAAATAATCTCTTTCAATGGCTTTTTTCTTGTGAACAACATTAAAGCTAAAGGTTAATAAGTTTCGTACAATATTTATAGATAATGGTAATTGATATAAAATCTAGTGAGTTTTAAAGAAAATGTAAAAATAATACCAAGAAACAAAACGAATAATGAATAGTTGCTCATGGGATTATTAGCATTTTCACCCTGAATTCAACGATATAAATGTTCTACGTTTCTATTTGATTATGTTTCAACATTTTTTTATTACTGATTGTACAGGGTATTTTTTTTAATTGGCCGGTTAACTGTTTGGGGAGAACTATTTCAAATAGAGCAATTTTTATTTTTGATATCTTAATTATTCCCAAGGTTCTACTTAACTAAAATATTTTCATTACTTTACCATTTTCGGTTATACCGGAAGGTGATATCAACTTCGATATTTCGAATGGGACACACTAATTTTTATATCATATTTCGATTCTTTTTTAAAAATAAGAACGATTTTGTAAAAAAGTTTTTTTCTGATTAGGTGTACTTTTCAAGATAAAGCCGACTTCCGATTATTTTTGTCTCCCGAAATCAAAATGTCTTCTTTTTTTTCAATTGGGACTACCCAACTTTCACTTAATATCTTTATTTGACGTAAAAAAAGCTATAACAAAAGTTTTATTTGATAAGTCTACGATTAGTACTTTTTGAGTTATTCCAAAGAAACGAAATCTCCATTAGTTAACATTGCAAAATGTGACGTCACCACTGCGTCATAGCAACGTACTCCCATAACAACACATGGGAATTTAGTTTTCTTGAAATAACTTAAAAGTATTCATCGAATAATTACCAATTATTACTTTTCTTAAAAATCTACTGACGCGGAATAATAATACAGAATAAAAAATGGATAGTTCCATTTGAAAAAATTAAGTTATTTTGAATTAAAATTTAAATTTTTTGAGATTTCTTTTTGCAATTTATAGAATTTTTATTATTTTATCTAAACGCACATATCACAGCAATAACTAATTAAAAGAATTGTTCCGTTAATTTAAAAAATGTTTCATCTAAGATATGATTTTTTTATTAAGACACCGAATTTTACAAAAGTAACGGAAAGTCGGCAATACCTTCAAACGCAAACTTCGTTTTTGTTTTTAAAAATGAATCGAAATATGATATAAAAATTGGGGTGTCCTATTTAAAATATAAAAGTTGACGTCAACTTCCGGTATAACCGGAGAAAGAAAAAAGGCCTAAGTCTAATAGTATTTAAATTAATTATTAAAAAACACCCTGTATAATAAAAATATTCTATAATTACTTTCGAAACAATTGAAATTTAGAAATGGAAAGCTTTGTTATTTCAAAACATAAAAGAAACAGTGTTTTTCTTTAATGAACCCACAACTCCGAGCCCTATAAAAAAAAACTTTTTTAATGAAGACAAGGAAAAGGTAGTTTGCAGATTTAAACAAAAAGCTTTGATCCAACGTTAATTAATGCGGACTTATCTGCTGCGAATTTAAAGGGATTATAACTAAAGAGAGATAAAAGCCCTTCTATCTAATTCAAATTCAACATTAAAAATAACCCAATCAAAGATTGGACTTCAAATAAATTAAATTAAATTGCATTAAAATTTAATTACCTAGAAATATACGTTTTACAAATGTTTAATAATTTATTATTATCATTAATTATGTGAAAATTCTGAAAGGGATCATAAAATAGGGCTGTACCTAATTACGTTCCAGAGAAAATGCGTAAAACTGAAATTGAAATATAGAGAAAGCCTTTCGCTGGAAAACTCTAGCGAGCGAATAAACGTTCTTTCCGGAACGCTAATCTATTCCGACTTACCTGTCAAAACAGAAAACACCCGTAAGCATCCGTAAGCCTTTAAGAATAAACAAGGGAAAAATTCTCTCAGTTAATGATGTTTGTGTTTTATCCTTTCTGAAAACCCCCCTAATCAATATCCACCGACACAATAATTGCAAAGCTCATTATAAACAAGAAAAAAATATACTCGAATATACCAGTAAAAATGCCAACAAACAAAACGGTAAAAAGAAATATTATTGCTTTCGAATGGGGGATGAGGTAGAGCCGAGTAAAATGGAATTTGATGAATGCAGGTTGAGGTAATCAGAGAACATCGTCCCATTAATTCCTGCGGTCTTTTACGACAAACATAAATTGTCCTGTAATTTCCCCATCGCAGGGGTGTATTTCGGAATGGATTTGGCGCGTGTACAGCCAGTTTTATTATGCGCATTTCACGTCCGCCTCATATCCTGTTGCATTATGTAAACATCGGGAAACGCAATCGTTTTGCATCACGCGCGCTCCCTTCATTACCCGCCGGCCAAGTGGTTGAATCTTTTTTTGTCACCGTAATTAAATTGCGCGCAAAGTAATTTGCGTGACGCCCGAATCTAATTAATTTCATAATAGACCTTAATTCCGTTGTTAATTACTTGAAAACTATTTATTATTAAATTGCTCCGCCGGATGATACGGCCGCTTAATAATTCACCAACTATATGCCTCTTCGCTTCAGATAATTAAAAGACAAGCGCAAAATGAGGGGAGTAATTTCTCATATAATATCATTCGAAAGTGGTCATTTTTATTTCGAGGTTTTTCCACAGCAATGAAATATTCAAACAATGAGTCACAATAAGCGATCAATATTACGTACAAGGTATACAAAGCTGAAAAAACGCACAGGTGCAAATGCAGCATTTGAAAAGCATGCTTAATATTCATCGGCGCCTTCGCCTTCTCCGTCACCGGACTCCATGCCAACCTCTTCGTAGTCTTTCTCGAGGGCGGCTAAATCTTCGCGCGCCTCTGAGAACTCCCCTTCTTCCATGCCTTCGCCCACATACCAATGGACGAACGCACGCTTGGCGTACATCAGATCGAACTTGTGGTCCAATCTGGCCCACGCTTCCGCTATGGCCGTCGTATTGGACAGCATACAAACTGCTCTCTGTACTTTGGCCAAGTCGCCCCCAGGGACCACAGTAGGCGGCTGGTAATTGATTCCAACCTTGAACCCTGTCGGACACCAGTCAACAAACTGAATGGATCGTTTGGTCTTGATGGTAGCTATAGCTGCGTTTACATCTTTTGGAACAACGTCACCCCTGTAGAGCATACAACAGGCCATGTATTTGCCATGACGCGGATCGCATTTGACCATCTGATTGGTCGGCTCAAAACAGGCATTGGTGATTTCTCCAACGGAAAGTTGCTCGTGGTAGGCTTTCTCGGCGGAAATGACGGGCGCGTACGTGACCAGAGGGAAATGGATGCGGGGATAGGGCACCAAATTGGTCTGGAACTCAGTGAGGTCCACATTGAGTGCGCCATCAAAGCGCAACGACGCCGTTATGGAGGACACGATCTGTCCAATGAGTCTATTCAGATTAGTATAGGTGGGTCGTTCGATATCCAAATTGCGTCTGCAGATATCGTAAATGGCTTCGTTATCGACCATAAAGGCGCAATCGGAATGCTCCAGAGTTGTGTGAGTTGTCAGGATCGAATTATACGGTTCCACAACAGCAGTGGAAACTTGCGGGGCCGGATAAATGGCAAATTCCAATTTAGATTTTTTCCCGTAGTCTACACTAAGACGTTCCATCAACAACGAAGTGAATCCTGAACCGGTACCTCCCCCGAACGAGTGGAAAATTAAAAAGCCTTGCAAACCGGTACATTGATCAGCTAGTTTTCTGATACGGTCCAGCACAACATCCACGATTTCCTTTCCGATAGTGTAGTGTCCTCTAGCGTAATTATTAGCAGCATCCTCCTTGCCGGTAATTAGTTGCTCAGGATGAAAGAGCTGTCTGTAAGTGCCGGTGCGCACTTCATCGACCACCGTCGGCTCCAAGTCTACGAAAACCGCACGAGGTACGTGCTTGCCGGCACCGGTTTCGCTGAAAAACGTGTTGAAGCTATCGTCGCCGCCGCCGATGCTCTTATCGGAAGGCATTTGGCCATCCGGCTGAATGCCATGTTCGAGACAATAAAGTTCCCAACAAGCATTGCCTATTTGGACGCCGGCTTGGCCAACATGCACCGAAATACATTCACGCTACGAATGCAGAATATTAGAAAAATGTTAAGACAAGAACAAGAAATAATTCTTACCATTTTAGATATTTAGATAAGTTTTGGGAAAATGCGATTGGTTTTATTTTTGTGTGTAAAAATTGAAAACCACCCTTACGCCACCGTTGAGCGAATCGTACTGCGGTCGGTGCGTGCGCGTTGCGGTTTCTTGCCAATCTCTTTGTTGCTCGCCCGAAATCAATAACAGTGGACGATGCATTTACACTTAATAATTGATCAGCTATTGCATGCAATTACATGAATTATTTATTTCATAAAGTATGTATAACAACAAAAATTCAGAATCATATGCATAGTTAATTCTACCGCTAACAGACTAACATTTGGTGGAAATTATTTGGTCTTAAAGTCTAGATGCTGACTACTAGGATTAATCAAATGTGGGGCAGACTTGAAAAATTGTTTGTTAAGATTTTTAATGACACTGCCCACATTTGGCGGAGAATTTTGCTGCAATGAGAAGTTTTGATTTCCATCAATATTAATATGAACCATAGAAGAGAGAGTACATGAAAAGAGCATTCCAACAGAACTTTTAAGCAACTCTTGTTTTTTGTTAAAGCAAAAGCCCGTAAATATCCCTACGTTAATATTAGTACTTTCTTAAAGATTAACACATGAGTATTTCACATAAGCTGCTAACATTTGAGCTTACAATTTTGTCTTTTATCGTTTTTTAAAGTTTAAAATACCTTTACTTGCAAGCCCATCTGCTCCAAAAATACACCCATTGGTGTGTGCTTATACCTAAAGGGTTCTATGGCATTGACAACTTTGTTTTTTATGTTTCGGAGCCTCAGAGATGCGTGAATAAATATCGCTAAAACAAAAAAATTGAATTAGTAGCATTTTATTTAATATTCTAATAGAAGATTCTACAATACAGGGTGGCCATTTTCTCAACCCGTATATGGGTAACTTCTACAGTTTTAAAGATAGAGATTCGGTTAAATGGGTAAAAATGGGCCGAATTTCACGTTCGCCATATATCCTTTTACAAAAATCGGACTTGTCTCCTGGTTCCCAAATTATCCCGAAAAAACTGAAAATCGTGGATTTCTTTGATAATTTATTCCAAGAAACCTGTTTGACATAGAATCAAAATAGTAATTGTTCCAAATAGATGTATTTAAATACAATCCAAATACATTTTCAAAATTTTCATAGCTTGCTTCAATTTTGAGATAAAAATAAACAAAGTAAACTTAGGTTTTTTTAAATGGAAACCATAGCTGTCTATGGGCTTCATTTATTTTTTATCTCAAAACTCAAGCAAGCTATGAAATTTTTGAAAAAATATTTGGATTGTATTTAAAAATATCTATTAGAAACAATTATTACTTTTTCTCTATGTCAAATAGTTTTCTTGGAATAAATTATCAAATAAATCGAAGATTTTTAGTTTTTTCGGGATAAATCGGGAACCAGGAGACATATCCGATTTTTGTAAACGGATGTAAATTTGTAGTAAAATTCTGACCCATTTTAAAACAGTAGAAGTTACCCATATTCGGATTGAGAAAATGGCCACCCTGTATAATTAATGAGGTCATTTATAGTTTATATTTAAACAAATGATGTCATTGTTGAATTGCAGTTTCTTTCAAATAGAACACCATCATGTTTTTAATGAACATGCACATAAATAGAGTAATAAACTAAAATATTCTAATGACTTTAAACAAACAAAATAATTGATAAAAAACAGTACTCACCACAAAAAGGGATCAGTAGAGACAATACAAAAATAATTAAGGAGCCAGTCATCCATGATACAACATAATAAACAATAGTTGAAATAACTGCAGCTGCAATTAAGGGGTGTCTGGTCTTGAAAGAACCCACAGCTCCATGTTCAGCAGTTATAAAGCAAAATATGCAGATAATTGTGACAATTCCAATGCATCCAGAGACCATTTGCACTGGGTGCAATAATCCAAAAATTAAAAACATAATGACTGATGTTAGGAAGTAATTAGTTTGGTAGTAAAGCAAATTGCAAGTTATTCTGTTGCCCCATTGTTCCCAATCAGTAAATGTGGGTACTTGGAAGCGAGCTGACTCCAGTAGAAAGTCACTTAGACTCCTCAAAGGGGCCAGTTCCCATTTAGGTCCCTTGTCCATTTTACAAACTTGATTTTTATTAATCTGATGGATCAGCACTAAAAATATCTAAATGACTTCATGATTCTTTAAAAAATAAGGATTATTAACCTCACATCACTTATAGACGCAAATAACAAATGAACAAAACAAATGACAAAGGTTCCCCGAAAACCTCCGTGCTCCGTGTGATTGGCTGTTGATTGAAAATATGGCGTCGTTTCTCAGAGAATTTTTGACTTTTGA